>JAPTHL010000015.1:0-52500 GCA_028455855.1 Meloe dianella | reverse complement strand
TTAGGTCTAGACTTGGCATTTTCCTAAGAGGTGTAAAAGCTACAAGAAAATTGGCATAATAGAAACACAGAACATACACACACAAACACACACACACACACAAGACTGATATAAATTTTAAAAAACAATTTGAAACTCAAAGTATAAATAGGTGTAAAAAACAACAACAACAACAACAACAAATAATCCACGTTTTTATCTGTATACATACAATTAGAATATTCCCAAATAAACGTAATGTATATACATCAACAAAACAACGGCAATGATGTTATTTTTTTGGTAATGGTATTGTTGCCGCCTACATACTTTCATCGAGAATCTAACAGTTGGCGTTTCTGTAGCAGTGTGCACCTGATCAACAATAGCAATTAGCAACAATAATACACAACAACAACAACACATTCCTTGTCTTCCGTTGTTGTCCCACACAAATCAATTGAATAATAAAACAAATTATCCCTCTTAAATATCTTTATTTAGTTTTTCTTTATCGATTTTGATTTCATGTCATTTTGTGTAGGCTTTCAAGGATCTCTATAATTAAATAACAAATAATTACCACTATACTATATATATATATATATATATATATATATATATATATATATATATATATATATATATATATATGTGTGTACTACTTATATGTAAAAAGAAGTAAAAACAAAGCAGAGTCTTTCGTTAGATAGTGGTAATGTAGGTAAATATTTATGTATATGTAGCGAGATTTTTATACTGGAACTCAATAAAATTGGAAAAAAATAAATGTATAAAGTAGATCCAGTGTAATGTTGTTGTGTAATCTTTGAGTTGTTCATTTGCAAATAAACAAACAAAAAAAAATGTGTCAATTGGAAATATCGTTAAAAGAAAATGCTCGCATCATTTGACAAATTCAAAACGAAAATGATGCACAAACAAGTGGTATATTAAATAGATAGATAGATAGATCGATAGATAGTAATACTTTTTAAGCAAAACAAAAGGAATATGAAGGAAAACAAAAACAAAAAGATTACGTACGTAGCTCTTTGATTATGTCGTCGTAGATTGTTAGATAGCATATTTAAACAAAAAAAAAAACACAATCGGGCATTCTCATTCTCTATATGTTGACGAATTGTTCTTATAATAAATACATAATAAATGTATTTAAAAACAAGAAAAGAAATGGCAATATTTATGATAACGGGTGATCAAAATTATCGTTATTTTCAAGTAGGCTTAGTGTATCAGTTCTATATTAAAATCATACATAATTCTACGTATACAATCAACGAAATACGTTCTACTCACCAAAGCCTACTTTAAAATAAACATAATCTCTCGATTAAATGTTATAATTATTATTATTATTATTCGATTTAAAATAATATGGTGTATATCGACTCCTTTGGCCATTTATTTATTTATTTAGTAGTGTTTTTGGTAGTATATCTAGTGAAAAATCTATACATATATAGATTATATTTAATTTCATTTGAATATATCATTCATTATAAATCATGACCATAATAAATAATAAAACTGTAAATATATTTTGATGAGATATATTCAATTGAATAAAATAGGAATTTTGTATACTTGGTTGAATTTACACAACAAAATTTCATTCATGGTTGAAGGAGAAACTTGTGATTCTCTCTATCTAAATGTATGTGTCCTTTTCAATTTGAAAGAAAATAAACAAACAAATAAATAAATAACGAGCACAAACAATGTAATAAGTACTTATTTAAATAAGTAGTTCTTCTTCTTCTTATCAATAGCAACATAACACAAAACAAGTAAATGAATTGTTAGAATTTATTGTAGATATAAGTACACTTTATGCAATTGTAATTTTCAACAACAATCATCATTTTAATAAAAATAAAAAAAGATCCAACATTTATATTGAAACCCTCTAACCACTAGATAGCGACCCAATTATTGTTGTGTTCTTTGTTATTATTATTATTATTGTTTTCTATTGTTTCTAACTATCTGTCTATCTAGATAGATCGATAGAAACTGTTGATGTTTTGTTTTTGTGGGAGACGCTGGTGATGAGGGTGCATGCACATGTCCCTCTACTCATCGTGTGTTGTGTGCTCTTCGATTAGAAATAGCTAGATAGTATGGCACCTGTGTGTCTATGTCTGCTCCTTGTAAACATTTTCAAACATTTTCAAAAAAATAGATAAACCAAAAAACAAAGAAAAACTTCAACACAATTATTCCAAATATCAAAAATAACAACACAATATAAAATCGTGGTGATGAAAGCGAAAGCGGTACAGTTGTCGTCCGTCTATATCTATCTATCTATCTATCTATCTATCTATTTATCTAATAATATTTTGAATGTGCATGCACGTTATTCTTCTCCACAAGTTGTCGCTAAATAAATGAATATTGCTTAATGATTTATTTTATATAATACATATATTGTAAATACATTTGTTGTTGTAGATGTTGTGTATTTAGTGGTCAATTTTACATTCATTCATTCATTCATTCATAAATTAAACACAAAATATTGATTAGACAATAATTTAGGTAATCAATTAAAATATGTAGAAAAATATATATGTATAAAAAAAGAACATAAAATGGGAATTTATGCCATAAATGTTGTTTACGTATGTCAATTTATTAATTGATAAATTTACTTTTGTAAAAATTGATGATCAAACAAACAAATTGCGACGTCTTGTGGATATTTGTATCTATATATATATATATATATATATTTAATTATCTAATAATGTAAATTATCTAGAGTGAAAAAATGAATCATTTTAAACAATCTAAATATAATGCATTTGAAATTTATAAGTTTCATTGATAATTATCTTCCTTCCACACATATATGTATAGATAATTCTAGTGTTTCATTTCATTCCCTTGTCGGCATATGATTGCATTTACTGTACCTATGTGTGGTTTTTAAATTAGATGGGAAAAACAATTTATAAATCTATAGATTTAGAGAGAGAAAGAGTGCTTCCTTATACCTACGACTGTAGAGATACAATACATTAAATAGATAGATAGGTAGATACCTATGCTTCTTTCTCTATCAAGAACTATTTATTATTCTTATGATGTTTCTATTTTTATTTATTTTTGATTTAGGTAATTCACAAATGAGACAAATACACTTTTATACTCTTGGACAGTCTTTAACTTAACTAAAGAAAGTTTTTGTATATTTTCGGTTCACTAAAAAACATCTATCTATCATCCATAGATAGATAATAAATAAATGGCAAGTGCTCTATCTTATATATGGGTCACACATTTTTGGGACGTACTGTATATTATAGAAATTGCTATAATTTAAACAGTGGGGGATAGTAATCATTCAAAACAAATGTGAGGAAGCGTAGCGAAGGAAAGCATGACCTTGTGTCTCTTTCTATCGACTAGTAGCGAGAACTGCTCTAATGCGCATGCGTTAATTTTAGAAGTGAGACATATATAACGTATCAGCACAATAATAATTCTATTGAAAAGCCATAAATTGATATGCACATTCAAGGAAAGAAGATTAGTCGACTTTAAATTGATTTATTTTTATAAAGTACAAAACAATAAATTGAAAAAATCAATAGATGATACATTTTCAGTTTGATGTAACATTTAATTTTTCACAATTGAAATAATATCATTTATAAGTGCTGTACACATTTAGGAAAATCAGAGAACAAATCCTTAATTTAATTTTTTTTGCTTTAATTGTAAAGATAACGATTATCATACGTTTTTGATGTAAAAATAAAAATGAATTCTTTCCCTTAAACTGTGAGGACATGTAGTATATTAAGAGATGTTCAAGCCTGCGCAGAAACATCAAGCTCGCTCCTAAAAAAGGTAGGAAGATATAGGTTTCCTTCGGTACGCGTACGATGGTCTATTATCCGTATATTACTTATAAGTATATGAATTTAAAAGTGTTTTAAATAGAAAGGAATATAGAATATCTATGTTATCCGAATAGGAATTGTTAAAATCATAAAAGTATCGATATGGTAGAGACATAAGAGCATTATTGGTAAT
The DNA here is from genome assembly GCA_028455855.1 of Meloe dianella. Classification (NCBI taxonomy): domain Eukaryota; kingdom Metazoa; phylum Arthropoda; class Insecta; order Coleoptera; family Meloidae; genus Meloe; species Meloe dianella. The sequence continues at coordinate 48,453 of JAPTHL010000015.1, read as the reverse complement.
TTTGAAAAGAATCAAAGAAACATAACCTTAAATTCTATATGTAGAATGTTGTTTCGTTGTAAATAAATCAACAACCAAATACGTTTTATTAATTACAGTGTTACTTATCTTTTGATTGTGAAACGGTTTAACGAAATAGATGCCAAAATAAACAAAGTACAAGTCCAGTTTATAAATAATAATAATAATAATATTATTAACGATTGTAGGTGCAGATGGAGGTATTTACAACGATCATATTTGTATATTTATTGTTATTATCAAATGGTAATAGTAATTATTATTATTATCATCTACCTATTACCTATTATTATTATTATTATGATTGTTTCACAGGTTTCGTAATTTGTTTAGATAATTGGAATGGTCCATGGTTTCCTTATTCAATTATGAACAATAATGTTGATACTAATTCAATTGTTGCTAATACGATAGATAATACACAGAATATTGAAAGTAGACGACAAATGGGTGTTGTTACAAATGATTGTGATGATTGCAAAGTATTTATTTTCAAATATTCTCACATGTTTATTATGTTTGCAAATTTTAGACAAATTATGATACCGATTTAGATAAAATATATGGAAATTTATGTTTTGACAATAATAAATTGAAATATTCACCAAGATCTGATATAGCACCAATTGAAATTAATGAACATATTCCACTGAATTATATGGTAGTATAAGAAATAAGAAAGGAAACAATTATCGAATATTCTCATATTGATTTCAGGCTCTTCATATTTGTAGAAATGATACAATTGAATATGATAAACGAATTCCAACATTGTAAGTAGTTGGCAATAACAATAAACATAATAGAATCTCTTTTTTTTTTAGTGGTCCCCATCTACCAAATTGGCTTAAATATGGTGAATATGAATTTGTACCAAAACAACGTTGGTTACATAATTTAGAACATGGTGCTATTGTTATGTTGTATCATCCATGTGCTGATAAGAATGAAGTCAATTATTTGAAAAAATTGGTACGAAATTGTCTTTATCGTCATGTTATCACACCATATGTTGATCTAACATCTGAAAGGGTAATTATTCATTTTTATATATATATATATATATATATATATATATATATATATATATATTGTATAGTGGTATCTATTGTGTACATACTTATTTATGTCCAATTTATTCTCAATTTAAGCCACTGGCATTAGTTGCATGGGGTTATCTATTAGAAATGTCGAAAGTCTCAAAGAATATTGTGGTTGATTTTATTAAGAGACATGCATTACATGGCCCAGAACAGTTGTCCATCGATGGTCATTGTGATGCTCGTTTAATTAGACATGCTGAACTTGTTAGTGATCTATCTGATCAACTTTTATGTCCTAATATTTAAATACGTATATTAATATTATGAATTATAATAATAATGCCATTGCATTTGAACATGTTTATTATAGATAATTATTTATTGATTTTTTTTATTGCCAACTTGATAAATATCCACATTTCTTTGTTTACAATTAATTGTGATAATTACTACATGTATCTATAGAATTTATAAATAAGAGAATGCGCACGACAAATTTAAAACACATTCATATTTATTCAATACAATTACATGTTAGAAATCTTGGTTGCAAGAAATCAAGAATGGTTGGATTTTGTATTGGTGAATTCTGTCTAGCAAGAAATTCAACTGTATATAAATTAAGTTGAATAGCACAACCAATAACAATAAAATACCATACAATGAAATTACCAACTGATACATGCACAAGATTTAAGAATGTTAGAAGTGCACCAGCTAGAAAGAATTCTAGAAATTGTATTGGCAAAAACAGATTCAATACATTTGTTACAATCCATTCATGGATGAATGCTGACAATAGAAATACAGTTAATTTGGCAATTCTACGATCCATTGGTACAACAATTTCATACATATCTTTATAAATATATTGATATAACCAATCATGCACAACAATATTCCATTTGCGATAATATTCAGAGAGTGATCGACATGTCCACCATTCCTAGAAATTCCATTCAAACAATCAAAAAATAAATACAATAATTATAACAATTATTTAGATTACATCATAGAATAAACGATCACCAAATCGTAATAGTTCAGCAAACAAATTTTGAGCGGCATGTAAAACAGAATAGAAACCACATAATAAAAACATTGTGCCAGGAATTAAATTACCAAATAATTGTAATAATAATTCGCTTCTTTTGAATTTTCGAATACCATAATCACCAAAAACTGGCAATAGATAACGTTCAACAACTACACTAAGTAATAGGATAATACTAAATACTTCCAATAAATTGTTTAATACGAATTTCCAACGAATCGAAAGAGTCCTACAAAAAACAACAACAACAACAACAATAAAATATCAACGCTAGTTTATATAAGCATTTCAAAATGGAAACGATTGATTGAGTAATGAGTGATGTGATAAACTGCAGATAACTCTAGTTATAGATAGATAGATAGATAAATATTTAGACTGGAAGAGTTGTACTACAACAACCGCAACAACAACAACAACAACAACAACAACTGTCCTCCAATCTGCAAATATAATTTGATGGTCGATGGAGAAGGGCTCTGCTTAATAATAATAACTTACTGTGGATAATTGTCACGATATAATAATGTTGGAGCAAATGTGAAATAGAGAAAATTCCCCGGTCTTGGAAAATGAACATTCTGATCACTGTGGGGCTTATATGCTAGAATTTTCGGTACATTTGTCCTTATAAATGCATGTTGTTTCATTAACAGGCGCACCTACAAATCGACTTATTAAAACAAACTCAAAAAAATGCAATTATTTTTTGTTTGTTTTCTACTTGATCCAGCATTAGAATTGCAGCCGATCCTGGAGCAAATTCGAAACTTTTCACAATTTTTTGAATGCCATATAATGATGAGAAATAATAAACAAATATCAACATCAGCCAGAATTTATCATAGAAAACTGTTGCAACTATAAAATCAAAATAAATTATAATGATGGTCTCTTCTCACATGGAAAATATAAAATCGAAATTGATTACATTTTGGTTTTAATGAGATACGAATACGTGCCCATAATACAAACAATAAATAAACCAACCATGTGATTGTATAAAGAATCATCCAAATGATTACGACTGAATCGAATTTATTGAATGAAATCAATATGAGCCGTAAACCAAAATTAAATCTACAAAATGCAAATTAAATAACCAACACCACAATCAATTCAATTTGTGATACACTTAAATACCTTCCAGTTTTCGTATAATCAAAGATAATTGTATTTATAACAAGACTAATTAATATTACTAAAAATAAATTGTAAATTGTTCGAACATCTTTATTATTCTCATAACGGTCTGTTAATGGTGAGTTACGAATTTTAAACGTTTTCTCTGTTAATAATAATGTTGGCGGTTTTTTAACTTTACTAAAAATCATATTATTACTATTATTATTATTATTATCATTATTGTTATTACCTTATTGTTGAGTGTTGCATGTTGTAATTGAATATTATAAATTTTTATTACTAATTTATATAAATATATATATTTAAAATTCGTAATCTTTGATGACAATTATTAATCAAATCATTATCAATAAAATAAAGCATCTGTTAGATATATTATTAATTAGTGCTAGATACTTATTTGTTATCAGTTTTTTTTTTTAAGTTTCTCCTAATTTCGTAAATATTTCCATCATTTTAATTGGAGATTTTTATTTATCTCTCTCTCTCTCTCTACTATTTAATAATAACTCGATGTATCTATCTGACCACTTAACTCGTCGTATCTACCATTCGTACAAAATTTTTGGGAATAATATCAATCAAAAAGGAGCCATCTTAAAACACAGGAGATGATTGCCAGAGACATTGAATTAACAAACAGATTGTGAGGATGAACAAAAAAGACGTACATGCATACATGTTGGATATCAATATAAATAAATTAGTATGATAGCCTTTCAAGGGCACAAATTAGATATATCTATATAGATGTATAGTGATAAAGTTATGTTCTTTGTAATAAGACGATTGAAATTGAATTGGATCTGTGATGATGATGATGATGATGATAATTATAATAATTTGATCTTTCTATAGCTAGCTATTTAGGATGGGTGCAATTGCACTCTGTCTCCCCCTTATAAACTCCAAGTCAAGAACCACTGATTACTATACGATTTTTATTTATTTATTTTTTTAATGATGATGAATGTACAAACTAATATAAATGTGATTTATAGTAGCTACCTAGATAGGTACTAAAATGACTAAATTATACACACAATGATCTTATACAATCACATTTTCCAATTATTAGTTGTTTTCTTGAATAATGCCATTCCCTCCATTAATTTAAAACGCTCTTTTTTTTGTTGTTCTTTCCTTAATTCTTTTTAAAAAACAAATAACTTTTGATAACCCAAAATTACCGGAATTATAGCATAATCGTACAAGGGGGAAAAAAATTACAGATCAATGTACAAATTTAATGTGGACCTTGTTATGTCGTTAATTATAAAATATAAACTGTAATAGGTTTTATTCATGAATCCCAAGGTTTTCTGTTTTTACATTTTACAATAATTATATATCGAATAATAGTTCTTTGTTCCTTTGTTTGTTTGTTTTTTTTAAATCAGGAATAATGAAAAAGAGAATCATTTGAATGATAGTGTTTCTATTATTTATTTAGAATTTTAATAAAATAACAAAAGCTGTCTTTGTATTTTGTTTTGGATAATTAATATGTGAGAAAAGATAAACCAAAAGGTTATCATCTCAAATATTATAGTGAACAACAATTCATCGATAATTGTTTTTCTTCCATTCTCCTATTTAATTTAAATCAGAATGTAATCCAGCACCCATAAAATCCATAAAATATGTTTGTGCTTTTAATGGGAATAAACGCAATAATTTATTTAATACATCAAAATAACTGGGTATTGCATGATGTTCGATATTATTCCTTTGTGCGTAGATGATTTCTTGTGCTGCTTGTTTTGCATCAACTATTGGCATTAAATTGTCAAAGCGTATATAAGGATTTTTACATAAGCCAGTATTAACCATATATGGATAAATTGATGTCAATTTGATTTCATTCTTCTTATCAGCACGCAATTCGATACTTAATGCTTCCATCAAGCCACGTACAGCAAATTTCGATGTACAATATGGTACAAGATTTGTTAAACCAAATAATCCAGCTGTTGATGATAAACAAACAATATGGCCATAATTGTATTGTTTCATTATTGGTAAAAATGCTTCAAGTGTCTACAAAAAAAAAAAAAATTAATATATTTTTGTTATTGATTTGAATTGAATTAAATGCATATATACCCAAAAATGTGCTAAAACATTGATACCGATAATTCGTTCAATTTCTTCATGCTTATGATCTAATAGTGAATGTGTTGGCATTATGCCAGCATTATTAATTAGAATTGTAACATTACCAACATCTTGACGAACTTTTTTAGCTATTTCAATTACATTCTCACGATTACTAACATCAACTCTATAAAAATTATTGATTATATTATATTATAAACGTATTTATATCAAATATATTAATAATAATAATAATTATTATTATTATTATATGTACATGTACATACTTATAAAAGTAAGCTTTTGGATAGCCTGATTTAGCAATTTCAGCAACAGTTTTCTGTCCATTAGGCTCATTAACATCCCATACGATTACAGTAGCCCCTTCACTAGCATAAAGTAGACATAATTCTTTACCAATACCATGACCACCACCGGTTATCTTTTATCATTTGTGTGTTTCATTATTATTGAAAGGAGAAGAGAAGAAGGAAAGAAAAAAAACTCACCAAAACAATTTCACCACGTACAGATTTCGGTTGTTTTGGCAATACAATTGAAATCAAACTAAAAATAATTGAATATAACACTTTAACAAATAATAAAAGTGTATCAGCAACTATATCAATAGTATTAATAAATATTTCACCAAATTCTTGATTTTGACTGTAAAGCAGAAGAATTTTAAATAATTAGTAATTTGATAAGTTATTGTTCATAAAAAACAAAAATATTAATAAATAAATAAATAAATAAATACTTGGACATAATTTTGATTTATCACAAGAACTTTTTTTTGTTATTATGAACGAACTGTTGATCATTAAATAGCACACACAGTACAATGATAAATTTAAGATGTTTTCCTCGACTTTATAATTTATATTTCAACAGTGATAAGAGTTTTTTCGTTTGTTATTGTGATTAAATAAATTTTGGAGTTAATGTTGGACCCAGTCATACGAGATATATACGGGATATTATCATAATCATCCATCTATCTATTTTTGTAGAAATTCAAGGTTTATTTTATCGGTATTTATTTCAAATACAATAATTGATAAACAAGATAATAATTAATTTTGTATGATTTCAATACAGAATGATTTCAAATTTAAGCAATATACCACATGTTTTTTTCGTTTTAATTAATATGATTTGATCGATTAATCGATACATATCTATCTACCTACCTACCTACCTACCTACCTACCTACCTCTACCTAAATATATATTCTAATAACAATTTCTGTCATTATTTTTTGCAATAATACATCAACAACAACCAATCACGTTCAATCTGAAAGCATTAATACAATGATCATATGAGTTGATATTATTTTGAATTGTTATGCTGATTAGACAGATAGATAGATAGATAGATAGATAAGCTTCAAGTTCTCATGGTAATAAAGGTCAGGTCTTTAGCATCCCTTCTATCAAAGGTTGTCAAAGCAATTTCAACTACAATCACCTAAAATGTTGTTGTTCTAACGATCTTCTTTGGTTTCCATCTTATTATTTTACAATTTATTAAAATGTCTGCAGATGTGCAGATTAAATTTGAAAGTGAGCCAAAGGCAGACAGGAAACTATTCGACTGGAATGCACTGTAGATTGTATATATGTATAGAAAGAAAAAGACTCTGTTTGTTTATTTTATTCGCATTGAATTGAATTTTAATTAAAAAAAAGATTGAAAACAAAGAGATATGACTATTTAAAAATCGAATACTGTTTGATCGTTTCCCTCCAAACCTCTTAAAAATTCTTTAAAAACATTCACTGATTTCAACAGACTAGTCTTTTTATAATCTTGAATTTTAATTGATAAAACACCAGCATCAGTTTCAATCAATTCCCTTTCTTGTTCTTTAGTTTTAGCATCATAATGATTGATCTCATCTACTAATTGACTGTTGGAAATATTTCGCAAATTAATAATGAAAAATGTAATGTTAGTATTAGACAACAATTACCTAATAGTTGGTACTATAGATGGATTAAAGTTGTCCACTAATTTTGGATTGAATGGAATTGAAATTTTACCACTTTTCGGATGTACAGAAAATGGTGATTTTAACAAGTGATTTAAACTTTTTGTTACATTAATATCAAGCCGTGGATAACAGTAATGTAAGATGATTTCTTCTTTTAAATTATGTAAATGGCGTGGAACTTGTCGTCTTTGTTTTAAATCATTAAATGTCTCAATGAACGCTTTCCAACGATTCTCTGATGTTGTTGTTGTTGTTGTTGTTCCACCACCACATTGAATAGCATCTTTAATTAATGATCGTAATTGATCATCATCGATTATATTCAAAAAAACTTGTACACGTTCATCAGTGCCCAAGATATCTTGTTCAATTACAATTGAATTTAAGAAATATTTATCAATAATAATTAAGGCACGTTGAATTGATGGATGGATATTATTATATGGTAAACGTACTTTCTTCGCTGTTAATCCACCTTTAATTATTTGTAAATATTCAGCAACTGTTGAACGTTCATTATCATTTAATTTACGTGCACCATCATCACATACCCAACAATGTATACCACGACGTCCAGAAAATATCCATAATAGATGATTGTAACCGAAATCTTGTCTTAATGCATCATCTAATATTTTACATGCAATTATCATAAATTTCCAACATTTCAAACAAACATTGTCAGCACCATTACAACATGTTCTAATATCATCATAATCAGTCATATCAATATCAAACACAATTTCCCTTTCAATTGGTGTTAATATAGTTAATGGTGCACGTAAACGTGGACTATCTTTATAAATTGCCCCAATATCAATTTTGATTGGATATTTTTTACATAATTCTTGTAAGAATGAATCAGATGAATTGAATGATTGATAACGTAAATAAACATCACCAATTAATGTGAATGATATTTCACGCTTTTCAAAATTACGAGGATTACCTAAAAAAACACAAACAAACAAACAAACAAATGCCGTTCAAAAAAAACATAAACCCAAATATCAACATTACCATACGTTAACCATTTGTATAAAAGTCCATGTGGAAATATTCTTTTATAATATAAAGGCAATAAATCAGGTAAATGATCTTCTTTATATTGAATTTCATCCATTGTCTTTTCGTTTCTAATTAATTTATATTTGTCTCAGAAATAAAGGAAAACCTTGGTCAACAAGCTGCCAACGAAATTTCTATTGAATTTTTGAAGGTTATTTTTTATTGCGGCAAACTGCGCTCGTAATGTTGGTGGTGTTTTGAATTCGAAGAAATCAAACAACACACATGAGACAATGCCATCAGCCTGGTCCTCGATGTTTGATTTGTTTTGTGATCCTGGTGATTGATTTAATTGTAATTGTATCACTTATAAAAAAAATATTAAATATTTCATAATTTTTAAATTATTATTAGTGCTTTTATGTTTGATCAATTTTTAAGCTGGAGACATTTAATGACTAGAATGTTGGGGTGGCAGCAGTGCTTTTTTTGAAATTTGACAGAGGTAAATATAATCTCGAAAATATTATTTGTTTATTTTATTAATTTCTCTTTATTTAGAACGCAAATAATGAAAATAATTGAATTCCACAACATATAATGGAACTGACACAATTTTGGTCTTGTGAAATCCATCAAACATTTACAAGGTAACATTCATCATTGAACATCAATCTAATTCGTTTATTATACTAAAATATCGATTATGATGATGAATTTAACTGATTTTAGGTGTGTGTGATGTAGTAGGATCCATAAATTTACAGTAATAAACAGGATAAGAATGTACTGGAATGCAGTGACGTTGATATGGACAGTGAATTGGTCTCTATCAATGTACAACTGTAATTATATGGAATTTGTTTAATTATTGAGATGTTTGGTGATTGATTGAAATGTAAGTACAACTTATATATTGAATAATTAATAAATAACTGTTAATTAGAGGAAAAATTAAAATCGAAATGCGATTGCCACCTAGTTGCAAACAATCAAACTGTGCTAATTACAGGTCCCTGTAATTGGATTTAAATTTACAGGTGTCTGTAATTTGATTTGAATTTACAGGTTTCTGTAATTTTGTAGGCATTACAGGTTACTGTAATTCTTAATTTTTTATAGTTCAGCACTTTGTGTAAAGATGGCGCTGTATGTAATTGCTGCTTTTAAATTATTTTTTTTGGTTTTTTCTATAATTTTTAATGGGGCACATTTCTCATTTTTGTTATTAATTGTATTTCTCAATGTAGGAGGATGGACAATTAATTACAAAGTAATTAATAATTAATCATATCTAATGGTAATGGTGTTGAATTGATTGTGAAGAAATATGGAAATATGACCATAGATACGAGCGAATGGTTGATTAAAATGATAGAAGAACTATAGAGGAACAATAATGAGAGGTAGGAGACTTATGAATGACTTAAAAATTAACAAAATCTAACTCTATTAATCATCATTCAAACAGGAGAATGAAAATGTTTCCTGTCGACTACTAATTCGAGGACCAAAATGCTGCTGCACAGCATGTAGCACGTAGCAGTTTTTCAATTGAAAAGACTCTAGAAACATACTAGCAAGTTGAATTATCGCTTTTGGTATAAAATAATGCTAAGTAGTGTAGCAATTTGGATAGCAACGATACATTAGATTGTAACAATCCAAATGGATAGGCAACTATGAATACATCACTATTTAAAATGGATAATTAGCAATGGTTATAATTAGTGGAAGAGATTTTTAACACTTTACTTATTTTAATGGTAAGTGAATTGATCGATGATTATCACTGTACTAATTGATAGTTAATTACTTTTCAAATTATCATACATATATATTATTAATATTATTATTATTTTCAAATCTAGTGTTTTTATGTTTGATGAATTTTTAGGCTGGCAATGCAAATCTGGAGACATTTAGTGACTAGAATTTTGGAGTGGCAGTAATGGTTTTTTGTTTTTGACATTTGACAGAGGTAAATATAACCACAAAACAATATTATTTGTTTATTATATTAATTTCTCTTTATTTAGAACGCAAATAATGAAAATAATTGAAATATACAACATATAATGGAACTGGCACAATTCATAGTAAAGAGAAACAATCCAGATCATCGTTTTCATCTTGAGAAATTCATCAAACATTTACAAGGTAACATTCATCATTGTACATCAATCGAATTCGTTTATTATACTAACATATTGATTATGGTGATGAATATGACTAATTTTAGGTGTGTGTGATGTAGTAGGATCCATAAATATACAGGAATAAACAGGATAAGATTGTACTGGAATGCAGTGACGTTGATATGGACAATGAATTGGTCTCTATCAATGTACAACTGTAATTATATGGAATTTGTCTAATTATTGAGATGTTTTGTGATTGATTGAAATGTAAGTACAACTTAAATATTGAATAATTAATAAATAACTGTTAATTAGAGGAAAAATGAAAATCGAAATGCGATTGCCATCTAGTTGCAAACAATCAAACTGTGCTAATTACAGGTTTCTGTAATTGGATTTAATTTTACAGGTGTCTGTAATCTGATTTGAATTCACAGGTTTCTGTAATTTTGTAGGCATTACAGGTTACTGTAATTCTTAAATTTTTTTATAGTTCAGCACTTTGTGTAAAGATGGCGCTGTATGCAATTGCTGCTTTTAAATTATTTTTTTTGGTTTTTTGGTTTTTTTTTTATAATTGGTAATGGGGAACATTTCCTGTTCTTTTATTAATTGTATTTCTCATTGTAGGATGATGGACAATTAATTACAAAGTAATTAATAATTAATCATATCTAATGATAATGGTATTGAATTGATTGTGAAAACATTGATGGAAACATTGAACATTGTAAAATGAGGATCATGTTTTGTGTTAATAGTTATTATCAAACTGAAAAGTGATTACAATTGAGGAGATGCAAGTCTAAAATTCATTGAATGCCTGTAATTTGTATAAATTAATTGTTTTTCCATTGTAGATTGATATGTGAAATAGCTAGCTAGCAGCATTGTTGTAGAATAAATCGACATGGCAATGGCAATGGCATATATAATAAGAAAATAACTGTTGTTTATGATGGGTAGAAATAATGATGAAATCAAAAAGGGAAATACTGCGAGACGACGACGTCGTGACAACTACAAAAAAGCAGAAATTTCAATCTACTACATAATGTGGATGTGAGCTTGCCTGCCAAGTTCGATGTGGTTGTATATCAATATTACTACAGGGACATTAGATAATTGGGGTCGATTGGCCTTCCATTAGCCTTTGTTTAACAAACACAGTTCATCTATTATTGTTGTTCTTCCTATTATAGATACAATCAAGATGTCTGCACCTGGAAGCAAGCCCCTTCAATACATAAACGAAAGTATACTACTATTTGATGGTCTCTCGATCATGTGGTACAGATCGATGCATGATGATGGTTCTTTGTGAAGAAATATGCAAATATGACCATAGATACAAGGGAATGGTTGATTAAATTGATAGAAGAACTATAGAGGAACAATAATGAGAGGTAGAAGACTTAAAAATTAACAACATCTAACTAATATTAATAATATTTGCTTCTAGGCCATCATTATCCAATGAGTTTTTTCTGGTTCGAAAATGTAGACCGACCAATGGAATGGAGTGGATATGTATTCGCAATTTTGGTAAATCATTATTCCTAATTAGAGTAGCTAATTAGCAAAGATCTGTAATCCAGATATAAATTATCAAACCAATGGATAGGCAACCATAAATACACTACAATTTAATATGGAAAATACAATATAATGGAGCTGGCACAATTATTGAATAAAGAAGACCAATTTAAATCAGGTTATCGTATTGGGAAATTCACCAAACGTTTACAAGTTTAACAATCATCATCGTACATGATTGTAAATCGTTTATTATCTTAAAATATCGTTTATATTAATGAATATTTGTAATTTTAGTTGTGTATGTGATGTAGCAGGATCCATGAATTTACTGGGAAAAAATTGGATAATAATGTATTTGGAGGTGAATTGGTATCCATTTATGTATAGCGCTAATTCTATGATGATTGTTTGAATATTTAGATGTGTAGTGATTGATTTAACTGTAAGTACGACTTATAGAATTACTAAAGAGTAAATCAGTGATAAATTTAATTAGAATATATATCAATCAGTATTATTATTATTAATGTTATTAAAATTTCCATAGGAACAATAAAAACTGCAATGTCCAAACGCCATCTATTCAAGAATGTCCAACGTAGATAAGACCATGCAATTTTGAAAACACTTGGTTCAGCAGATCGTGGTAATTTTTGCTTATTTGTTTTTAAATTGTGTATAATTTAAAATGGGTAAGATTTTATATTATTATTAATTGTATTTCTCATTGTAGGTTGATTGATTGATGATGGACAAATACGAGATAATGAATAATTATTCAAATATGATGGAATTGGTAATTGAATTCAATTCATTATGAAACATTCGATGGAAACATTGAAAATCCTAAAATTGAGAGCATGTCTTGTTGTTGTTTTAGTAATATTATCAAACAGAATACTATTTATTATTGATTATAATTGAGAGTATATACAAGTTTAATATTGATTGATGATAATTGATGGATGAATTATGTATGAAAATTGTATCATTTGAAGTTGTCGCTGTTACTGTTGGTGTTTGTATTGATGGTGGTGGTGGTTTTTGTATGCTGTATTAGATACTGTATGTTACTGATTTAACTATAGAATAAAGAGATTTCAAAATTGTTTTTTCATTTTCTTGATCAACACCATTTTCATCTTCATTGGAATTATGGCATGGCATGGCATGGCATGGCTTGGCTTGCCTTCAGCTGTTGCATTTCAATAAAGTAAGATTATCTAATAGAAAAAAACTATTGATTGGTCATGGAGCGACCGCTCTTTCAATTCTTTTATATTGTCACTTAATAGAACACAATTGATGTATGTTTTTAAATAGTTTATAATTGATGTAGCGATCGCTCTTTTAATCATTTCATATTTTGCAATTGTGTATAGTTAGGGTATAGACAGCCAACAATACACCAATTTTGCGAATCTGATAAGTCTATTTGCTTCTATTCATCCATATATAGGATCGTTTCAGTTACGGATCCCTTAACGAATTTCAATTTGTTTGTCACAAAAGGCATTAAGGCACATTTAACAGAACTGCCCATAAAAACTCACCCGCCGAGTGTCATAAAATAATCAGAGAGTAGATTTCTATGTCGAATTATGTAAATGTGACGGCTTGAACAGCGATCCCACTCTGTCTTTCAAACACATTTCTGTATCGTTACGACCATTGACTTTATGAATAATAACCGGAGAGAATGAAAGAAACAAAGCGCGCGAGAGAGAGAGGGATTGATGTATAGACATGGAGAATAGAATAATTACATCGAATATTAGCGGAACAATTGAATAAAATATTCGAAGAAAGTTTGATTGGTTAGTGTTGTTGTTGATGTTGTTGCTTTGTTTTTATTCTAGTAGATTTAATTGATTTTATTGGGAAATTTGAACTGTTCTACATTTCTTATTGATTCAATTGTATTTATGATGTTTTTCATAATCATTTCCATCCCTTAGCTAGCCCTGTCTGTCATGAATCATTTATTTTATTATTTGTTTACATACACCACATCAATTTGCATTTTTAATAGACGACTATACATTGTGTCACTGGAATTAGTTCAAATAATAAAAATCAAATCTACTAACGACTAATTACTAATGACTAACAACTAATGAGTCATTGGTCATTAGTCATTAGTAATTAGTCGTTGGTCATTAGTAGTTAGTCATTAGTAATTAGTCGTTAGTCATTAGTGATTAGTCGTTAGTCATTAGTAATTAGTCATTAGTCGTTAGTCAGTAGTAATTAGTCGTTGATAATTAGTCATTGATAATTATTAATTTTCAACGACTAATTACTAACGACTAATTACTAATGACTAACGACTAACTACTAACGACTAATTACTTATGACTAACGACTAATTACTAATGACCGACTACTAACGACTAATTAGTAATAAGTAGTAAGTCGTTAGTAATTAATCATTAGTAATTAGTCGTTAGTAGTTAGTCGTTAGTAATTAGTGATTAGTCATTAGTAATTAGTCGTTAGTCATTAGTAATTAGTCGTTAGTCAATAGTAATTAGTCATTAGTAATTAGTCGTTAGTAGTTAGTCGTTAGTCAGTAGTAATTAGTCATTAGTCGTTAGTCAGTAGTAATTAGTCGTTGATAATTAGTCATTGATAATTATTAATTTTCAACGACTAATGACTAACGACTAATCACTAATTACTAACGACTAATTACTAATGACCGACTACTAACGACTAATTAGTAATAAGTAGTAAGTCATTAGTAGCTAGTCATTAGTAATTAGTCGTTAGTCATTAGTAATTAGTCGTTAAAAATTAGTCATTGATAACTACTAATTTTCAACGACTAATGACTTTTGACTAACGACTAATTATTAATGATTAACTACTAATGACTAACGACTAATTACTAATGACGAATTAGTAACGACTAAGGACTAACTACTAATGACTAAATACTACTGACTCACGACTAATTACTAACGACTAATTACTAATTACTAACGACTAATGCTCGTACATAATTCAGCGGAAATATGTCCATAGATACAAGGGAATGGTTGATTAAATTGATAAAGGAACAATAATGAGAGGTAGAAGACTTATGGAAGACTTAAAAATTAACAAAATCTAACTCTGTTAATCATCATTCAAACAGGAGTGCGGATATACGAATGGAGGATGTTAACTGCTAATTTGAGGACCAAAATGCTGCACATCACATAGCACGTAGCAGTTATTCAATTGAAATATATGGAAAATACCAGCAATTTTAATGATGGCAGTTGGAATGCAACAAACCGAATGGGTAGGCAACCATAAATACATTAGTATTTAATTTCTAGGTTGGCAATGCAAATCTAAGGAAATTTAGTGACTAGAATTTTGGAGTGGCATCAGTGGTTTTTTGTTTTTGACATTTGACAGAGGTAAATATAACCTCGAAAAAATATTATTATTTATTTTATTAATTTCTCTTTATTTAGAACGCAAATAATGAAAATAATTGAATTACACAACATATAATGGAACTGGCACAATTCATAGTAAAGAGAAACAATCCAGATCATCGTTTTCATCTTGAGAAATTCATCAAACATTTACAAGGTAACATTCATCATTGTATATCAATCTAATTCGTTTATTATACTAACATATCGATTATGGTGATGAATTTAACTGATTTTAGGTGTGTGTGATGTAGTAGGATCCATAAATATACAGGAATAAACATGATAAGGTTGTACTGGAATGCAGTGACGTTGATATGGACAGTGAATTGGTCTCTATCTATGTACAACTGTAATTATATGGAATTTGTTTAATTATTGAGATGTTTGGTGATTAATTGAAATGTAAGTACAACTTAAATATTGAATAATTAATACATAATTGCTAAATTGAAATAATTTCCATTAGTATTATTATTATTATTTTCAAATCTAGTGTTTTTATGTTTGATGAATTTTTAGGTTGGCAATGCAAATCTAAGGAAATTTAGTGACTAGAATTTTGGAGTGGCAGTAGTGGTTTTTTGTTTTTGACATTTGACAGAGGTAAATATAACCACAAAACAATATTATTTGTTTATTTTATTAATTTCTCTTTATTTAGAACGCAAATAATGAAAATAATTGAATTACACAACATATAATGGAACTGGCACAATTCATAGTAAAGAAAAACAATCCAGATCATCGTTTTCATCTTGTGAAATTCATCAAACATTTACAAGGTAACATTCATCATTGTACATCAATCTAATTCGTGTATTATACTAACATATCGATTATGGTGATGAATATAACTAATTTTAGGTGTGTGTGATGTAGCAGGATCCATGAATTTACTCTAAGAATAAAAAAAACAGGAAAAGATTGTACTGGAATGTGGTGGTGACGTTGAAATGGATGGTGAATTGGTGGTACAGCTCTAATTATATGGAATTTGTGTGAATATTTAGATGTGTGGTTGGAAAAAAACGACTCCATTTATATAACAATACTTATCTATGTATTTAGAAAGAAAATAGCAAATGGAAGTGAATTACATAATGTTTGGACGACAATCGTCAGAGTTGGCATAATCATCTTGTGAAATTCATTAAACGTTTACAAGGTAACAATAATCATCGTAGTTGAATGTAAGTAAATCGTTTAATATCTTAAAATATTTATTATATTAATGAGTATTTGTAATTTTAGGTTTGTGTAATGTAGCAGGATCCATGGATTTTCATCAAACATTTGATAATAATGTATTGGAAGGTGAATTGGTATCCATTCATGTATAGGGCTAATTCTATGATGATTGTGTGAATATTTAAATGTGTAGTGATTGATTTAAGTGTAAGTACGGCTTATAGAATTACTAAAGAGTAAATCAGTGATAAATTTAATTAGAATATAGATCAATCAGTATTATTATTAATGTTATTAAAATTTCCATAGGAAAACTAAAAACTGGAATGTCCAAACTAAGACACATGGTTCAGCACATCGTGGAGAGATGTCGCTGTATGTAATTTTTGGAATGTTTTTAAAAAATTGTTCATATTTTAAAATGGGGAACATTTCATATGATTATTAATTGTATTTGTCGTTGTAGGTTGATGGACAATTACGAAATAATGAATAATTATTCAAATATGATGGAATCGGTATGGAATTCATTGCGAAAAATTTGATGGAAACATTGAAAATTGTAACATTGTGATCATGTTTTGTTGTCTTGGTAATTATCAAACAGAATACTATTATTGATTACAATTTAGGAAATAAGTACAAGTTCTAAATTCAATGAACGCATGTAATTTATGCTTGCAGTAATTTAAGAATAATTCATGTATGAAAAGTGGATCATTTGCAGTTGTTGTTGTTGTTGTTGTTGCTGTTGTTTGGTTTGGTAGTGGTGGTTATTGTATGGATTAAATACTGTTAACAATTGAAAAATATAGTCACAATGAACAAAAGATTGGTTGTGTATGTATGTATGTATGTATGTGTATGTTTGTGGTTTAAATTTAGAATGAATAGATTTCATAATTTTTCAATTTAATTTCTAGATTAACACCATCTTCATCTTCATTGGAATTATTTCATGGCTTGGCTTCTGGTATTGAATTTCAATAAAATAAGAATATGTAAAATAGAAAACTATAGATGATTGATCTTGCTTGTATAATTAATTGTACATAGTAAGGCATGGAGCGATCGCTCTTTTAATTAATTCATATTGTTGTTGTTACTTGATAGAATATAATTGATGAATATTCTTCTAATTTTAGGTTTGTGTGATATAGCAGTAACCATGAATTGACTGGAAAATTGGATTCTTTTGGATAGGAATAGGAATGTTAATTATGCTGCAGAGTGAACTGTGCTGGTGTTTGGTCGTTATAAACAATTTAAACAGTATGAATATTGATTGATGGTGTTATTGTTTTGAAATGTATATAATTTAACATGGCCCCTGACTACATAATGTGGATCTACAAATGCTCGTACATAATTCAGCGGAAATATGTCCATAGATACAAGGGAATGGTTGATTAAATTGATAAAGGAACAATAATGAGAGGTAGAAGGCTTATGGAAGACTTAAAAATTAACAAAATCTAACTCTGTTAATCATCATTCAAACAGGAGTGCGGATATACGAATGGAGGATGTTAACTGCTAATTCGAGGACCAAAATGCTGCACATCACATAGCACGTAGCAGTTATTCAACTGAAAATATGGAAAATACCAGCAATTTTAATGATGGCAGTTGGAATGTAACAAACCGAATGGGTAGGCAACCATAAATACATTAGTATTTAATTTTTAGGTTGGCAATGCAAATCTAAGGAAATTTAGTGACTAGAATTTTGGAGTGGCAGCAGTGGTTTTTTGTTTTTGACATTTGACAGAGGTAAATATAACCACAAAACAATATTATTTATTTATTTTTATTAATTTCTCTTTATTTAGAACGCAAATAATGAAAATAATTGAATTATACAACATATAATGGAACTGGCACAATTCATAGTAAAGAGAAACAATCCAGATCATCGTTTTCATCTTGAGAAATTCATCAAACATTTACAAGGTAACATTCATCATTGTACATCAATCTAATTCGTTTATTATACTAACATATCGATTATGGTGATGAATTTAACTGATTTTAGGTGTGTGTGATGTAGTAGGATCCATAAATATACAGCAATAAACAGGATAAGATTGTACTGGAATGCAGTGACGTTGATATGGACAATGAATTGGTCTCTATCAATGTACAACTGTAATTATAGGGAATTTGTTTAATTATTGAGATGTTTGGTGATTGATTGAAATGTAAGTACAACTTATATATTGAATAATTAATAAATAACTGTTAATTAGAATAAAAATG
Organism: Meloe dianella; assembly: GCA_028455855.1. NCBI lineage: Eukaryota > Metazoa > Arthropoda > Insecta > Coleoptera > Meloidae > Meloe > Meloe dianella. The sequence continues at coordinate 29,523 of JAPTHL010000015.1, read as the reverse complement.
AAAATCGAAATGCGATTGCCATCTAGTTGCAAACAATCAAACTGTGCTAATTACAGGTTCTGTAACTGATTTGAATTTACAGGTGTTTGATTTGAATTTACAGATTTCTGTAATTTTGTAGGCATTACAGGTTACTGTACATTCTTAATTTTTTTATAGTTCAGCACTTTGTGTAAAGATGGCGCTGTATGTAATTGCTGCTTTTAAATTATTTTTTTTGGTTTTTTGGTTTTTTTTTATAATTTTTAATGGGGCACATTTCTCATTTTTGTTATTAATTGTATTTCTCAATGTAGGATGATGGACAATTAATTACAAAGTAATTAATAATTAATCATATCTAATGGTAATGGTGTTGAATTGATTGTGGAAACATTGAACATTGTAAAATGGGGATCATGTTTTGTGTTAATAGTTATTATCAAACTGAAAACTGATTACAATTGAGTAGATGCAAGTCTAAAATTCATTGAATGCCTGTAATTTGTATAAATTAATTGTTTTTCCATTGTAGATTGATATGTGAAATAGCTAGCTAGCACCATTGTTGTAGAATAAATCGACATGGCAATGGCAATGGCAATGGCATATATAATAAGAAAATAACTGTTGTTTATGATGGGTAGAAATAATGATGAAATCAAAAAGGGAAATACTGCGAGACGACGACGTCGTGACAACTACATAAAAGCAGAAATTTCAATCTACTACATAATGTGGATGTGAGCTTGCCTGCCAGGTTCGATGTGGTTGTATATCAATATTACTACAGGTACATTAGATAATTGGGGTCGATTTGACTTCCATTAGCCTTTGTTTAACAAACACAGTTAATCTATTATTGTTGTTCTTCGTATTATAGATACATCGAAGATGTCTGCAGCTGGTAGTCTCAATCATGTAGTGTACAGATCGATGATGCATGATGGTCCTTTGTGAATAAATGCGGAAACATGGCCATAGATACAAGGGAATGGTTGATTAAATTGATAGAAGAACTATAGAGGAACAATAATGAGAGGTAGAAGACTTAAAAATTAACAACATCTAACTAATATTAATAATATTTGCTTCTAGGCCATCATTATCCAATGAGTTTTTTCTGGTTCTAAAATGTAGACCGACCAATGGAATGGAGTGGATATTTATTCGCAATTTTGGTAAATCATTATTCCTAATTAGAGTAGCTAATTAGCAAAGATCTGTAATCCAGATATAAATGTATCAAACCAATGGATAGGCAACCATAAATACACTACAATTTAATATGGAAAATACAATATAATGGAGCTGGCACAATTATTGAATAAAGAAGACCAATTTAAATCAGGTTATCGTATTGGGAAATTCACCAAACGTTTACAAGTTTAACAATCATCATCGTACATTGGATAATAATGTATTGGAAGGTGAATTGGTATCCATTTATGTATAGCGCTAATTCTATGATGATTGTTTGAATATTTAGATGTGTAGTGATTGATTTAAGTGTAAGTACGACTTATAGAATTACTAAACAGTAAATAAGTGATAAATTTAATTAGAATATAGATCAATCAGTATTATTACTATTAATGTTATTAAGATTTCCATAGGAAAATTAAAAACTGGAATCCGAACGCCATCTATTCAAGAATGTCCAACGTAGATAAGACCATGCAATTTTGAAAACACTTGGTTCAGCAGATCGTGGTAATTTTTGCTTATTTGTTTTTAAATTGTGTATAATTTAAAATGGGTAAGATTTTATATTATTATTAATTGTATTTCTCATTGTAGGTTGATTGATTGATGATGGACAAATACGAGATAATGAATAATTATTCAAATATGATGGAATTGGTAATTGAATTCAATTCATTATGAAACATTCGATGGAAACATTGAAAATCCTAAAATTGAGAGCATGTCTTGTTGTTGTTTTAGTAATATTATCAAACAGAATACTATTTATTATTGATTATAATTGAGAGTATATACAAGTTTAATATTGATTGATGATAATTGATGGATGAATTATGTATGAAAATTGTATCATTTGAAGTTGTCGCTGTTACTGTTGGTGTTTGTATTGATGGTGGTGGTGGTTTTTGTATGCTGTATTAGATACTGTTAAGAATGGTAATATGTATGTTACTGGCTTAACTATAGAATGAAGAGATTTCAAAATTGTGTTTTCATTTTCTAGATCAACACCATCTTCATCTTCATTGGAATGATGGCATGGCATGGCATGGCATGGCTTGGCTTGGCTTGGCTTGGCTTGGCTTGGCTTGGCTTCAGCTGCTGCATTTCAATAAAGTAAGATTATCTAATGGAAAAAAAACTATTGATTGGTCATGGAGCGACCGCTCTTTCAATTCTTTTATATTGCCGCCTAATAGAATACAAGTGATGTATGTTTTTAAATAGTTTATAATTGATGTAGCGATCGCTCTTTTAATCATTTCATATTTTGCAATTGTGTATAGTTAGGGTATAGACAACCAACAATACACCAATAACATTGGAATCACTTGAATAGAAGCCTCTATTTGCTTGCATTGAATTTAAATCACAAGAAAACTTATAAATTTAGCAAAGAGTTGAATGTTTCAACTTTCTTTTTTAAATAATTTTGCGAACTGTAAAAGTCTATTTTCTCATCCATATATAGGATCGTTTCAGTTACGGATACCTTAACGAATTTCAATTTGTTTGTCACAAAAGGCATTAAGGCACATTTAACAGAACTGCCCATAAAAACTCACCCGCCGAGTGTCATAAAATAATCAGAGAGTAGATTTCTATGTCGAATTATGTAAATGTGACGGCTTGAACAGCGATCCCACTCTGTCTTTCAAACACATTCTGTATCGTTACGATCATTGACTTTATGAATAATAACCGGAGAGAATGAAAGAAACAAATGCGCGCGAGAGAGAGAGGGATTGATGTATAGACAAGGAGAATAGAATAATTACATCGAATATTAGCGGACCAATTGAATAAAATATTCGAAGAAAGTTTGATTGGTTAGTGTTGTTGTTGTTGCTTTGTTTTTATTCTAGTAGATTTAATTGATTTTATTGGGAAATTTGAACTGTTCTACATTTCTTATTGATTCAATTGTATTTATGATGTTTTTCATAATCATTTCCATCCCTTAGCTAGCCCTGTCTGCCATGAATCATTTATTTTATTATTTGTTTACATTCACCACATCAATTTGCATTTTGGAATTTGTTCAAATAATAAAAATCAAATCTACTAACGACTAATTACTAATGACTTACTACTAATTACTAATGACTAACGACTAATTACTAATGACTAATTACTAATGACTAATCACTAATGACTAATGAGTCATTAGTAATTAGTCGTTAGTCATTAGTAGTTAGTCATTAGTCGTTAGTCATTAGTAGTTAGTCATTAGTAGTTAGTCATTAGTAGTTAGCCATTAGTAATTAGTCATTAGTAGTAGGTCGTTAGTAATTAGTAGTTAGTTACAAGTAATTAGACGTTAGTCATTAGTAGTTGCTAAATTACTTACGACTAATTACTAATGACTTACTACTAATGAGTCATCAGTAATTAGTCGTTAGTGATTAGTCGTTAGTAATTAGTAGTTAGTAATTAGTAATTAATCATTAGTAATTAGTTGTTAGTCATTAGTCATTAGTAGTCAGTAATTAGTAGTTTTTCATTAGTAGTTAGTAATTAGTAGTTAATCATTAGTCATTAGTAGTTAGTCATTAGTCATTAGTTGTTAGTCATTAGTCGTTAGTAATTAATAATTATCAATGACTAATTATTAACGACTATTTACTAATGACTAACTAATGACTAACGGCTAATGACTTACTACTAACGTCTAAATACTAATTACTAATGACTAACGACTAATTATTAATGACTAATTACTAATGACTAACGACTAATTATTAATGACTAATTACTAATGACTAACGACTAATTATTAATGACTAATTACTAATGACAAAAGACAAATTATTAATGACTAATTACTAATGACTAACTACCAACGACTAACTACTCATAACTAATGACTAACGACTAATGACTAATTTACTAACGACTAATTACTAATGACTAACGACTAATCACTAATGACTCATGACCTTTTACTCACTACTAACGACTAATGAGTAACGATTAATGACTCACTACTCATTACTAATTGTTACCTACTACTCACTAGGTACTAGCGACCAGTTAATAAAGATGTGGAACTCGTTGACATTTCCTTTGTTTTCGAACGAATATCGGATTTGGCCTTGTCCACAATCAGGATAATGGCGGCCGTTTTCCACTAAAAATCTAGAGTTCCACATCTTTATTAACTGATCCCTGCTAGCGACTAACTAATTGGATTATTTTGGATAGGAATTGGAATGTTGACATGGAGAGCGAACTGCTGATAATTAGTTATAAACAACATAAATTATATGGAAATTTATTGATTATTTAGATGTGTGGTGATGGATTTAGATGTAAGTACGACTTATAAAATTAATAATTAATGAATTAATGTTAAATTGAATTAATTTCACTGATCTCTATATATATATATGGATAGGCAACCATGAATACATCACTATTTAAAATGGATAATTAGCAATGGTTATAATTAGTGGAAGAGATTTTTAACACTTTACTCATTTTAATGGTAAGTGAATTGATCGATGATTATCACTGTACTAATAGAAAATTAATTACTTTTGAAATTATCATACATATATATTATTAATATTATTATTATTATTTTCAAATCTAGTGTTTTTATGTTTGATGAATTTTTAGGTTGGCAATGCAAATCTAAGGAAATTTAGTGACTAGAATTTTGGAGTGGCAGCAGTGGTTTCTTGTTTTTGACATTTGACAGAGGTAAATATAACCACAAAACAATATTATTTGTTTATTATATTAATTTCTCTTTATTTAGAACGCAAATAATGAAAATAATTGAATTACACAATATATAATGGAACTGGCACAATTCATAGTAAAGAAAAACAATCCAGATCATCGTTTTCATCTTGAGAAATTCATCAAACATTTACAAGGTAACATTCATCATTGTACATCAATCTAATTCGTTTATTATACTAACATATCGATTATGGTGATGAATTTAACTGATTTTAGGTGTGTGTGATGTAGTAGGATCCATGAAATTACTCTAAGAATAAAAAAAACAGGAAAAGATTGTACTGGAATGTGGTGGTGACGTTGAAATGGATGGTGAATTGGTGGTACAGCTCTAATTATATGGAATTTGTGTGAATATTTAGATGTGTGGTTGGAAAAAAACGACTCCATTTATATAACAATACTTATCTATGTATTTAGAAAGAAAATAACAAATGTAAGTGAATTACATAATGTTTAAACGACAATCGTCAGAGTTGGCATAATCATCTTGTGAAATTCATTAAACGTTTACAAGGTAACAATAATCATCGTAGTTGAATGTAAGTAAATCGTTTAATATCTTAAAATATTTATTATATTAATGAGTATTTGTAATGTTAGGTGTGTGTGATGTAGTAGGATCCATGGATTTTCATCAAACATTGGATAATAATGGATTGGAAGGTGAATTGGTATCCATTCATGTATAGGGCTAATTCTATGATGATTGTGTGAATATTTAAATGTGTAGTGATTGATTTAAGTGTAAGTACGACTTATAGAATTACTAAAGAGTAAATCAGTGATAAATTTAATTAGAATATAGATCAAAATCAGTATTATTATTAATGTTATTAAAATTTTCATAGGAAAACTAAAAACTGGAATGTCCAAACTAAGACACATGGTTCAGCACATCGTGGAGATGTCGCTGTATGTAATTTTGGAATGTTTTTAAAAATTGTTCATATTTTAAAATGGGAACATTTCATATGATTATTAATTGTATTTGTCGTTGTAGGTTGATGGACAATTACGAAATAATGAATAATTATTCAAATATGATGGAATCGGTATGGAATTCATTGCGAAAAATTTGATGGAAACATTGAAAATTGTAACATTGTGATCATGTTTTGTCGTTTGGTAATTATCAAACAGAATACTATTATTGATTACAATTTAGGAAATAATACAAGTTCTAAATTCAATGAACGCATGTAATTTATGCTTGCAGTAATTTAAGAATAATTCATGTATGAAAAGTGGATCATTTGCAGTTGTTGTTGTTGTTTGTTGTTGTTGCTGTTGTTTGGTTTGGTAGTGGTGGTTATTGTATGGATTAAATACTGTTAACAATTGTAAAATATAGTCACAATGAACAAAAGATTGGTTGTGTATGTATGTATGTATGTATGTGTATGTTTGTGGTTTAAATTTAGAATGAATAGATTTCATAATTTTTCAATTTAATTTCTAGATTAACACCATCTTCATCTTCATTGGAACTATTTCATGGCTTGGCTTCTGGTATTGAATTTCAATAAAATAAGAATATGTAAAATAGAAAACTATAGATGATTGATCTTGCTTGTATAATTAATTGTACATAGTAAGGCATGGAGCGATCGCTCTTTTAATTAATTCATATTGTTGTTGTTACTTGATAGAATATAATTGATGAATATTCTTCTAATTTTAGGTTTGTGTGATATAGCAGTAACCATGAATTGACTGGAAAATTGGATTCTTTTGGATAGGAATAGGAATGTTAATTATGCTGCAGAGTGAACTGTGCTGGTGTTTGGTCGTTATAAACAACTTAAACAGTATGAATATTGATTGATGGTGTTATTGTTTTGAAATGTGTATAATTTAACATGGCCCCTGACTACATAATGTGGATCTACAAATGCTCGTACATAATTCAGCGGAAATATGTCCATAGATACAAGGGAATGGTTGATTAAATTGATAAAGGAACAATAATGAGAGGTAGAAGACTTATGGAAGACTTAAAAATTAACAAAATCTAACTCTGTTAATCATCATTCAAACAGGAGTGCGGATATACGAATGGAGGATGTTAACTGCTAATTCGAGGACCAAAATGCTGCACATCACATAGCACGTAGCAGTTATTCAATTGAAATATGGAAAATACCAGCAATTTTAATGATGGCAGTTGGAATGTAACAAACCGAATGGGTAGGCAACCATAAATACATTAGTATTTAATTTTTAGGTTGGCAATGCAAATCTAAGGAAATTTAGTGACTAGAATTTTGGAGTGGCAGCAGTGGTTTTTTGTTTTTGACATTTGACAGAGGTAAATATAACCTCATAAAAATATTATTTGTTTATTTATATTAATTTCTCTTTATTTAGAACGCAAATAATGAAAATAATTGAATTACACAACATATAATGGAACTGGCACAATTCATAGTAAAGAAAAACAATCCAGATCATCGTTTTCATCTTGTGAAATTCATCAAACATTTACAAGGTAACATTCATCATTGTACATCAATCTAATTCGTTTATTGTACTAAAATATCGATTATGGTGATGAATTTAACTGATTATAGGTGTGTGTGATGTAGTAGGATCCATAAATATACAGGAATAAACAGGATAAGATTGTACTGGAATGCAGTGACGTTGATATGGACAGTGAATTGGTCTCTATCAATGTACAACTGTAATTATATGGAATTTGTTTAATTATTGAGATGTTTGGTGATTGATTGAAATGTAAGTACATCTTATATATTGAATAATCAATAAATAACTGTTAATTAGAGGAAAAATAAGAATTGAAATGCGATTGCCATCTAGTTGCAAACAATCAAACTGTGCTAATTACAGGTTTCTGTAATTGGATTTAAATTTACAGGTGTCTGTAATTTGATTTGAATTTATAGGTTTCTGTAATTTTGTAGGCATTACAGGTTACTGTAATTCTTAATTTTTTTATAGTTCAGCACTTTGTGTAAAGATGTCGCTGTATGTAATTGCTGCTTTTAAATTATTTTTTTTTGGTTTTTTGGTTTTTTTTTTATAATTTTTAATGGGGCACATTTCTCATTTTTGTTATTAATTGTATTTCTCAATGTAGGATGATGGACAATTAATTACAAAGTAATTAATAATTAATCATATCTAATGGTAATGGTGTTGAATTGATTGTGGAACCATTGAACATTGTAAAATGGGGATCATGTTTTGTGTTAATAGTTATTATCAAACTGAAAACTGATTACAATTGTGGAGATGCAAGTCTAAAATTCATTGAATGCCTGTAATTTGTATAAATTAATTGTTTTTCCATTGTAGATTGATATGTGAAATAGCTAGCTAGCAGCATTGTTGTAGAATAAATCGAAATGGCAATGGCAATGGCATATATAATAAGAAAATAACTGTTGTTTATGATGGGTAGAAATAATGATGAAATCAAAAAGGGAAATACTGCGAGACGACGACGTCGTGACAACTACAAAAAAGCAGAAATTTCAATCTACTACATAATGTGGATGTGAGCTTGCCTGCCAGGTTCGATGTGGTTGTATATCAATATTACTACAGGTACATTAGATAATTGGGGTCGATTGGCCTTCCATTAGCCTTTGTTTAACAAACACAGTTAATCTATTATTGTTGTTCTTCCTATTATAGATACAATCAAGATGTCTGCACCTGGAAGCAAGCCCCTTCAATACATAAACGAAAGTATACTACTATTTGATGGTCTCTCGATCATGTGGTACAGATCGATGCATGATGATGGTTCTTTGTGAAGAAATATGGAAATATGACCATAGATACGAGCGAATGGTTGATTAAATTGATAGAAGAACTATAGAGGAACAATAATGAGAGGTAGGAGACTTATGAATGACTTAAAAATTAACAAAATCTAACTCTATTAATCATCATTCAAACAGGAGAATGAAAATGTATCCTGTCGACTACTAATTCGAGGACCAAAATGCTGCTGCACAGCATGTAGCACGTAGCAGTTTTTCAATTGAAAAGACTCTAGAAACATACTAGCAAGTTGAATTATGGCTTTTGGTATAAAATAATGCTAAATAGTGTAGCAATTTGGATAGCAACGATCCATTAGATTGTAACAATCCAAATGGATAGGCAACCATGAATACATCACTATTTAAAATGGATAATTAGCAATGGTTATAATTAGTTTAAGAGATTTTTAACACTTTACTTATTTTAATGGTAAGTAAATTGATCAATGATTATCACTGTACTAATAGAAAATTAATTACTTTTGAAATTATCATACATATATATTATTAATATTATTATTATTATTTTCAAATCTAGTGTTTTTATGTTTGATAAATTTTTAGGTTGGCAATGCAAATCTGGAGACATTTAGTGACTAGAATTTTGGAGTGGCAGCAGTGCCTTTTTGTTTTTGACATTTGACAGAGGTAAATATAACCACAAAACAATATTATTTGTTTATTATATTAATTTCTCTTTATTTAGAACGCAAATAATGAAAATAATTGAATTACACAATATATAATGGAACTGGCACAATTCATAGTAAAGAAAAATAATCCAGATCATCGTTTTCATCTTGAGAAATTCATCAAACATTTACAAGGTAACATCCATCATTGTACATCAATCTAATTCGTTTATTATACTAACATATCGATTATGGTGATGAATTTAACTGATTTTAGGTGTGTGTGATGTAGTAGGATCCATAAATATACAGCAATAAACAGGATAAGATTGTACTGGAATGCAGTGACGTTGATATGGACAATGAATTGGTCTCTATCAATGTACAACTGTAATTATATGGAATTTGTTTAATTATTGAGATGTTTGGTGATTGATTGAAATGTAAGTACAACTTAAATATTGAATAATTAATAAATAATTGCTAAATTGAAATAATTTCCATTAGTATTATTATTATTATTTTCAATCTAGTGATTTTATGTTTGATCAATTTTTAGGTTGGCAATGCAAATCTAAGGAAATTTAGTGACTAGAATTTTGGAGTGGCAGCAGTGGTTTTTTGTTTTTGACATTTGACAGAGGTAAATATAACCTCATAAATATATTATTTGTTTATTATATTAATTTCTCTTTATTTAGAACGCAAATAATGAGAATAAGTGAATTATATAAGAAATAATGGAGCTGACACAATTCATAGTAAAGGAAAACAATCCAGATCATCGTTTTCATCTTGTGAAATTCATCAAACATTTACAAGGTAACATTCATCATTGTACATCAATCTAATTCGTTTATTATACTAACATATCGATTATGGTGATGAATTTAACTGATTTTAGGTGTGTGTAATGTAGCAGGAACCATGAATTTACTCTAAGAATAAAAAAAACAGGAAAAGATTGTACTGGAATGTGGTGGTGACGTTGAAATGGATGGTGAATTGGTACATCTCTAATTATTTGGAATTTGTGTGAATATTTAGATGTGTGGTTGGAAAAAAAACGACTCCATTTATATAACAATACTTATCTATGTATTTAGAAAGAAAATAGCAAATGGAAGTGAATTACATAATGTTTGGACGACAATCGTCAGAGTTGGCATAATCATCTTGTGAAATTCATTAAACGTTTACAAGGTAACAATAATCATCGTAGTTGAATGTAAGTAAATCGTTTAATATCTTAAAATATTTATTATATTAATGAATATTTGTAATGTTAGGTGTGTGTGATGTAGTAGGATCCATGGATTTTCATCAAACATTGGATAATAATGGATTGGAAGGTGAATTGGTATCCATTCATGTATAGGGCTAATTCTATGATGATTGTGTGAATATTTAAATGTGTAGTGATTGATTTAAGTGTAAGTACGACTTATAGAATTACTAAAGAGTAAATCAGTGATAAATTTAATTAGAATATAGATCAATCAGTATTATTATTAATGTTATTAAAATCTCCATAGGAAAACGAAAAACTGGAATCCGAACGCCATCTATTCAAGAATGTCCAAAGTAAGACACATGGTTCAGCACATCGTCGAGAGATGTCGCTATGTGTAATTGTTGAAATTTTTTAAGAAATACTTGGATTAATTTGAAATTAATTCTATGGATGAAAATTGGATCTTTGGCAGTTGTTGTTGTTTGTTTTGGCAGGGATGGTTACTGTATGGATTAAATACCGTTAACAATTGAAAAATATATTCACATTGAACCAGATTGGTTGTGTATGTATGTATGTATGTATGTGGTTCAAATTTAGAATGAATAGATTTCAAAATTGTATTTTTCATTTTCTAGATCAACACCATCTTCATCTTCATTGGAATTATGGCATGGCATAGCTTGGCTTGGCTTCTGGTATTCAATTCCAATCAAATAAGAGTATGTTATAGAAACTATTGATTGGTCTTGGTTATGTAATTGTACATAGGAAGTCATGGAGCGATCGCTCTTTCAATTATTCCATATTTCTTGATACTCAATAGAATGCAAGTGATGTATGTTTCTAAATTGTTTCAAAAATTGATGGAGCTATCGCTCATTTAATTATTTCATATTGTTTGTTGTTACTACTTGATAGAATTCAATTGATGAATATTGTTTTAATTTCAGGTTTGTATGTTGTAGCAGGAACGATGAATTGACTGGCAAGTTTGATGATCATTCATGGACCAATTATGGGTGGCAATGGTATCTTTTGAAGTTGTTGTTGTTGTTGTTGTTGTTCAACAATTATTGATAGTTGTAATTCGTTCTCAGGTGATTAAATGATAGTGTTAATTAATTATTTGTATAAATTAATTGTTTTTCTGTTGTAGATTGATATGTGAAATAGCTAGCTAGCAGCATTGTTGTATAATAAATCGAAATGAATGGCAATTAAAGAAAATAACTGTTGTTGATGATGGGTGAAAACAGTGATGAAAACAAGAGCTTGCCAGGTTCGATGTGGTTGTATATCAATATTACTACAGGTACATTAGATAATTGCCTTTGTTTAACAAAAACAGATAATCTCTTATTGTTGTTCTTCCTATTATTGATACAATCAAGATGTCTGCACCTGGAAGCAAGCCCCTTCAATACATAAACGAAAGTATACTACTATTTGATGGTCTCTCGATCATGTGGTACAGACCGATGCATGATGATGGTTCTTTGTGAAGAAATATGGAAATATGACCATAGATACGAGCGAATGGTTGATTAAATTGATAGAAGAACTATAGAGGAACAATAATGAGAGGTAGGAGACTTATGAATGACTTAAAAATTAACAAAATCTAACTCTATTAATCATCATTCAAACAGGAGAATGAAAATGTATCCTGTCGACTACTAATTCGAGGACCAAAATGCTGCTGCACAGCATGTAGCACGTAGCAGTTTTTCAATTGAAAAGACTCTAGAAACATACTAGCAAGTTGAATTATGGCTTTTGGTATAAAATAATGCTAAGTAGTGTAGCAATTTGGATAGCAACGATCCATTAGATTGTAACAATCCAAATGGATAGGCAACCATGAATACATCACTATTTAAAATGGATAATTAGCAATGGTTATAATTAGTGGAAGAGATTTTTAACACTTTACTCATTTTAATGGTAAGTGAATTGATCGATGATTATCACTGTACTAATTGATAATTAATTACTTTTCAAATTATCATACATATATATTATTAATATTATTATTATTATTATCAAATCTAGTGTTTTTATGTTTGATGAATTTTTAGGTTGGCAATGCAAATCTAAGGAACATTTAGTGACTAGAATTTTGGAGTGGCAGCAGTGCCTTTTTGTTTTTGACATTTGACAGAGGTAAATATAACCTCGAAAAATATTATTATTTATTTTTATTAATTTCTCTTTATTTAGAACGCAACTAATGAAAATAATTGAATTATACAACATATAATGGAACTGGCACAATTCATAGTAAAGAAAAACAATCCAGATCATCGTTTTCATCTTGTGAAATTCATCAAACATTTACAAGGTAACATTCATCATTGTACATCAATCTAATTCGTTTATTATACTAACATATCGATTATGGTGATGAATTTAACTGATTTTAGGTGTGTGTGATGTAGTAGGATCCATAAATATACAGCAATAAACAGGATAAGATTGTACTGGAATGCAGTGACGTTGATATGGACAATGAATTGGTCTCTATCAATGTACAACTGTAATTATATGGAATTTGTTTAATTATTGAGATGTTTGGTGATTGATTGAAATGTAAGTACAACTTAAATATTGAATAATTAATAAATAATTGCTAAATTGAAATAATTTCCATTAGTATTATTATTATTATTTTCAATCTAGTGATTTTATGTTTGATGAATTTTTAGGTTGGCAATGCAAATCTAAGGAAATTTAGTGACTAGAATTTTGGAGTGGCAGCAGTGGTTTTTTGTTTTTGACATTTGACAGAGGTAAATATAACCACAAAACAATATTATTTGTTTATTATATTAATTTCTCTTTATTTAGAACGCAAATAATGAAAATAATTGAATTACACAACATATAATGGAACTGGCACAATTCATAGTAAAGAAAAACAATCCAGATCATCGTTTTCATCTTGTGAAATTCATCAAACATTTACAAGGTAACATTCATCATTGTACATCAATCTAATTCGTTTATTATACTAACATATCGATTATGGTGATGAATTTAACTGATTTTAGGTGTGTGTGATGTAGTAGGATCCATAAATATACAGCAATAAACAGGATAAGATTGTACTGGAATGCAGTGACGTTGATATGGACAATGAATTGGTCTCTATCAATGTACAACTGTAATTATATGGAATTTGTTTAATTATTGAGATGTTTGGTGATTGATTGAAATGTAAGTACAACTTAAATATTGAATAATTAATAAATAATTGCTAAATTGAAATAATTTCCATTAGTATTATTATTATTATTTTCAATCTAGTGATTTTATGTTTGATGAATTTTTAGGTTGGCAATGCAAATCTAAGGAAATTTAGTGACTAGAATTTTGGAGTGGCAGCAGTGGTTTTTTGTTTTTGACATTTGACAGAGGTAAATATAACCTCAAAAATATTATTTATTTATTTTTATTAATTTCTCTTTATTTAGAACGCAAATAATGAAAATAATTGAATTACACAACATATAATGGAACTGGCACAATTCATAGTAAAGAAAAACAATCCAGATCATCGTTTTCATCTTGTGAAATTCATCAAACATTTACAAGGTAACATTCATCATTGTACATCAATCTAATTCGTTTATTATACTAACATATCGATTATGGTGATGAATATGATTAATTTTAGGTGTGTGTGATGTAGTAGGATCCATAAATATATAGGAATAAACAGGATAAGATTGTACTGGAATGCAGTGACGTTGATATGGACAATGAATTGGTCTCTATCTATGTACAACTGTAATTATATGGAATTTGTTTAATTATTGAGATGTTTGGTGATTAATTGAAATGTAAGTACAACTTATATATTGAATAATTAATAAATAACTGTTAATTAGAGGAAAAATAAGAATTGAAATGCGATTGCCATCTAGTTGCAAACAATCAAACTGTGCTAATTACAGGTTTCTGTAATTGGATTTAAATTTACAGGTGTCTGTAATTTGATTTGAATTTATAGGTTTCTGTAATTTTGTAGGCATTACAGGTTACTGTAATTCTTAATTTTTTTATAGTTCAGCACTTTGTGTAAAGATGTCGCTGTATGTAATTGCTGCTTTTAAATTATTTTTTTTGGTTTTTTGTTTTTTTTTATAATTTTTAATGGGGCACATTTCTCATTTTTGTTATTAATTGTATTTCTCAATGTAGGATGATGGACAATTAATTACAAAGTAATTAATAATTAATCATATCTAATGGTAATGGTGTTGAATTGATTGTGGAACCATTGAACATTGTAAAATGGGGATCATGTTTTGTGTTAATAGTTATTATCAAACTGAAAACTGATTACAATTGTGGAGATGCAAGTCTAAAATTCATTGAATGCCTGTAATTTGTATAAATTAATTGTTTTTCCATTGTAGATTGATATGTGAAATAGCTAGCTAGCAGCATTGTTGTAGAATAAATCGAAATGGCAATGGCAATGGCATATATAATAAGAAAATAACTGTTGTTTATGATGGGTAGAAATAATGATGAAATCAAAAAGGGAAATACTGCGAGACGACGACGTCGTGACAACTACAAAAAAGCAGAAATTTCAATCTACTACATAATGTGGATGTGAGCTTGCCTGCCAGGTTCGATGTGGTTGTATATCAATATTACTACAGGTACATTAGATAATTGGGGTCGATTGGCCTTCCATTAGCCTTTGTTTAACAAACACAGTTAATCTATTATTGTTGTTCTTCCTATTATAGATACAATCAAGATGTCTGCACCTGGAAGCAAGCCCCTTCAATACATAAACGAAAGTATACTACTATTTGATGGTCTCTCGATCATGTGGTACAGATCGATGCATGATGATGGTTCTTTGTGAAGAAATATGGAAATATGACCATAGATACGAGCGAATGGTTGATTAAATTGATAGAAGAACTATAGAGGAACAATAATGAGAGGTAGGAGACTTATGAATGACTTAAAAATTAACAAAATCTAACTCTATTAATCATCATTCAAACAGGAGAATGAAAATGTATCCTGTCGACTACTAATTCGAGGACCAAAATGCTGCTGCACAGCATGTAGCACGTAGCAGTTTTTCAATTGAAAAGACTCTAGAAACATACTAGCAAGTTGAATTATGGCTTTTGGTATAAAATAATGCTAAATAGTGTAGCAATTTGGATAGCAACGATCCATTAGATTGTAACAATCCAAATGGATAGGCAACCATGAATACATCACTATTTAAAATGGATAATTAGCAATGGTTATAATTAGTTTAAGAGATTTTTAACACTTTACTTATTTTAATGGTAAGTAAATTGATCAATGATTATCACTGTACTAATAGAAAATTAATTACTTTTGAAATTATCATACATATATATTATTAATATTATTATTATTATTTTCAAATCTAGTGTTTTTATGTTTGATGAATTTTTAGGTTGGCAATGCAAATCTAAGGAAATTTAGTGACTAGAATTTTGGAGTGGCAGTAGTGGTTTTTTGTTTTTGACATTTGACAGAGGTAAATATAACCACAAAACAATATTATTTGTTTATTATATTAATTTCTCTTTATTTAGAACGCAAATAATGAAAATAATTGAATTACACAATATATAATGGAACTGGCACAATTCATAGTAAAGAAAAACAATCCAGATCATCGTTTTCATCTTGAGAAATTCATCAAACATTTACCTAGGTAACATTCATCATTGTACATCAATCTAATTCGTTTATTATACTAACATATCGATTATGGTGATGAATTTAACTGATTTTAGGTGTGTGTGATGTAGTAGGATCCATGAATTTACTCTAAGAATAAAAAAAACAGGAAAAGATTGTACTGGAATGTGGTGGTGACGTTGAAATGGATGGTGAATTGGTGGTACAGCTCTAATTATATGGAATTTGTGTGAATATTTAGATGTGTGGTTGGAAAATAACGACTCCATTTATATAACAATACTTATCTATGTATTTAAAAAGAAAATAGCAAATGGAAGTGAATTAC
The DNA here is from genome assembly GCA_028455855.1 of Meloe dianella. NCBI lineage: Eukaryota > Metazoa > Arthropoda > Insecta > Coleoptera > Meloidae > Meloe > Meloe dianella. Next base: position 12,882 of record JAPTHL010000015.1, on the reverse strand, counting down.
ATAATGTTTAGACGACAATCGTCAGAGTTGGCATAATCATCTTGTGAAATTCATTAAACGTTTACAAGGTAACAATAATCATCGTAGTTGAATGTAAGTAAATCGTTTAATATCATAAAATATTTATTATATTAATGAGTATTTGTAATTTTAGGTTTGTGTAATGTAGCAGGATCCATGGATTTTCATCAAACATTGGATAATAATGTATTGGAAGGTGAATTGGTATCCATTCATGTATAGGGCTAATTCTATGATGATTGTGTGAATATTTAAATGTGTAGTGATTGATTTAAGTGTAAGTACGACTTATAGAATTACTAAAGAGTAAATCAGTGATAAATTTAATTAGAATAGATCAAAATCAGTATTATTATTAATGTTATTAAAATTTCCATAGGAAAACTAAAAACTGGAATGTCCAAACTAAGACACATGGTTCAGCACATCGTGGAGAGATGTCGCTGTATGTAATTTTTGGAATGTTTTTAAAAAATTGTTCATATTTTAAAATGGGGAACATTTCATATGATTATTAATTGTATTTGTCGTTGTAGGTTGATGGACAATTACGAAATAATGAATAATTATTCAAATATGATGGAATCGGTATGGAATTCATTGCGAAAAATTTGATGGAAACATTGAAAATTGTAACATTGTGATCATGTTTTGTTGTCTTGGTAATTATCAAACAGAATACTATTATTGATTACAATTTAGGAAATAAGTACAAGTTCTAAATTCAATGAACGCATGTAATTTATGCTTGCAGTAATTTAAGAATAATTCATGTATGAAAAGTGGATCATTTGCAGTTGTTGTTGTTGTTGTTGTTGTTGTTGCTGCTGTTGTTTGGTTTGGTAGTGGTGGTTATTGTATGGATTAAATACTGTTAACAATTGAAAAATATAGTCACAATGAACAAAAGATTGGTTGTGTATGTATGTATGTATGTATGTGTATGTTTGTGGTTTAAATTTAGAATGAATAGATTTCATAATTTTTCAATTTAATTTCTAGATTAACACCATGTTCATCTTCATTGGAATTATTTCATGGCTTGGCTTCTGGTATTGAATTTCAATAAAATAAGAATATGTAAAATAGAAAACTATAGATGATTGATCTTGCTTGTATAATTAATTGTACATAGTAAGGCATGGAGCGATCGCTCTTTTAATTAATTCATATTGTTGTTGTTACTTGATAGAATATAATTGATGAATATTCTTCTAATTTTAGGTTTGTGTGATATAGCAGTAACCATGAATTGACTGGAAAATTGGATTATTTTGGATAGGAATAGGAATGTTAATTATGCTGCAGAGTGAACTGTGCTGGTGTTTGGTCGTTATAAACAACTTAAACAGTATGAATATTGATTGATGGTGTTATTGTTTTGAAATGTGTATAATTTAACATGGCCCCTGACTACATAATGTGGATCTACAAATGCTCGTACATAATTCAGCGGAAATATGTCCATAGATACAAGGGAATGGTTGATTAAATTGATAAAGCAACAATAATGAGAGGTAGAAGACTAATGGAAGACTTAAAAATTAACAAAATCTAACTCTGTTAATCATCATTCAAACAGGAGTGCGGATATACGAATGGAGGATGTTAACTGCTAATTCGAGGACCAAAATGCTGCACATCACATAGCACGTAGCAGTTATTCAATTGAAATATGGAAAATACCAGCAATTTTAATGATGGCAGTTGGAATGCAACAACCGAATGGGTAGGCAACCATAAATACATTAGTATTTAATTTCTAGGTTGGCAATGCAAATCTAAGGAAATTTAGTGACTAGAATTTTGGAGTGGCAGCAGTGGTTTTTTGTTTTTGACATTTGACAGAGGTAAATATAACCTCGAAAATATTATTTATTTATTTTTATTAATTTCTCTTTATTTAGAACGCAAATAATGAAAATAATTGAATTATACAACATATAATGGAACTGGCACAATTCATAGTAAAGAAAAACAATCCAGATCATCGTTTTCATCTTGAGAAATTCATCAAACATTTACAAGGTAACATTCATCATTGTACATCAATCTAATTCGTTTATTATACTAACATATCGATTATGGTGATGAATTTAACTGATTTTAGGTGTGTGTGATGTAGTAGGATCCATAAATATACAGCAATAAACAGGATAAGATTGTACTGGAATGCAGTGACGTTGATATGGACAATGAATTGGTCTCTATCAATGTACAACTGTAATTATATGGAATTTGTTTAATTATTGAGATGTTTGGTGATTGATTGAAATGTAAGTACAACTTAAATATTGAATAATTAATACATAATTGCTAAATTGAAATAATTTCCATTAGTATTATTATTATTATTTTCAATCTAGTGATTTTATGTTTGATCAATTTTTAGGTTGGCAATGCAAATCTAAGGAAATTTAGTGACTAGAATTTTGGAGTGGCAGCAGTGGTTTTTTGTTTTTGACATTTGACAGAGGTAAATATAACCTCAAACAATATTATTTATTTATTTTTATTAATTTCTCTTTATTTAGAACGCAAATAATGAAAATAATTGAATTATACAACATATAATGGAACTGGCACAATTCATAGTAAAGAAAAACAATCCAGATCATCGTTTTCATCTTGTGAAATTCATCAAACATTTACAAGGTAACATTCATCATTGTACATCAATCTAATTCGTTTATTATACTAACATATCGATTATGGTGATGAATATGACTAATTTTAGGTGTGTGTGATGTAGTAGGATCCATAAATATACAGGAATAAACAGGATAAGATTGTACTGGAATGCAGTGACGTTGATATGGACAATGAATTGGTCTCTATCAATGTACAACTGTAATTATATGGAATTTGTTTAATTATTGAGATGTTTGGTGATTAATTGAAATGTAAGTACAACTTATATATTGAATAATTAATAAATAACTGTTAATTAGAGGAAAAATAAGAATTGAAATGCGATTGCCATCTAGTTGCAAACAATCAAACTGTGCTAATTACAGGTTTCTGTAATTGGATTTAAATTTACAGGTGTCTGTAATTTGATTTGAATTTATAGGTTTCTGTAATTTTGTAGGCATTACAGGTTACTGTAATTCTTAATTTTTTTATAGTTCAGCACTTTGTGTAAAGATGTCGCTGTATGTAATTGCTGCTTTTAAATTATTTTTTTTGGTTTTTTGTTTTTTTTTATAATTTTTAATGGGGCACATTTCTCATTTTTGTTATTAATTGTATTTCTCAATGTAGGATGATGGACAATTAATTACAAAGTAATTAATAATTAATCATATCTAATGGTAATGGTGTTGAATTGATTGTGGAACCATTGAACATTGTAAAATGGGGATCATGTTTTGTGTTAATAGTTATTATCAAACTGAAAACTGATTACAATTGTGGAGATGCAAGTCTAAAATTCATTGAATGCCTGTAATTTGTATAAATTAATTGTTTTTCCATTGTAGATTGATATGTGAAATAGCTAGCTAGCAGCATTGTTGTAGAATAAATCGAAATGGCAATGGCAATGGCATATATAATAAGAAAATAACTGTTGTTTATGATGGGTAGAAATAATGATGAAATCAAAAAGGGAAATACTGCGAGACGACGACGTCGTGACAACTACAAAAAAGCAGAAATTTCAATCTACTACATAATGTGGATGTGAGCTTGCCTGCCAGGTTCGATGTGGTTGTATATCAATATTACTACAGGTACATTAGATAATTGGGGTCGATTGGCCTTCCATTAGCCTTTGTTTAACAAACACAGTTAATCTATTATTGTTGTTCTTCCTATTATAGATACAATCAAGATGTCTGCACCTGGAAGCAAGCCCCTTCAATACATAAACGAAAGTATACTACTATTTGATGGTCTCTCGATCATGTGGTACAGATCGATGCATGATGATGGTTCTTTGTGAAGAAATATGGAAATATGACCATAGATACGAGCGAATGGTTGATTAAATTGATAGAAGAACTATAGAGGAACAATAATGAGAGGTAGGAGACTTATGAATGACTTAAAAATTAACAAAATCTAACTCTATTAATCATCATTCAAACAGGAGAATGAAAATGTATCCTGTCGACTACTAATTCGAGGACCAAAATGCTGCTGCACAGCATGTAGCACGTAGCAGTTTTTCAATTGAAAAGACTCTAGAAACATACTAGCAAGTTGAATTATGGCTTTTGGTATAAAATAATGCTAAATAGTGTAGCAATTTGGATAGCAACGATCCATTAGATTGTAACAATCCAAATGGATAGGCAACCATGAATACATCACTATTTAAAATGGATAATTAGCAATGGTTATAATTAGTTTAAGAGATTTTTAACACTTTACTTATTTTAATGGTAAGTAAATTGATCAATGATTATCACTGTACTAATAGAAAATTAATTACTTTTGAAATTATCATACATATATATTATTAATATTATTATTATTATTTTCAAATCTAGTGTTTTTATGTTTGATGAATTTTTAGGTTGGCAATGCAAATCTAAGGAAATTTAGTGACTAGAATTTTGGAGTGGCAGTAGTGGTTTTTTGTTTTTGACATTTGACAGAGGTAAATATAACCACAAAACAATATTATTTGTTTATTATATTAATTTCTCTTTATTTAGAACGCAAATAATGAAAATAATTGAATTACACAATATATAATGGAACTGGCACAATTCATAGTAAAGAAAAACAATCCAGATCATCGTTTTCATCTTGAGAAATTCATCAAACATTTACCTAGGTAACATTCATCATTGTACATCAATCTAATTCGTTTATTATACTAACATATCGATTATGGTGATGAATTTAACTGATTTTAGGTGTGTGTGATGTAGTAGGATCCATGAATTTACTCTAAGAATAAAAAAAACAGGAAAAGATTGTACTGGAATGTGGTGGTGACGTTGAAATGGATGGTGAATTGGTGGTACAGCTCTAATTATATGGAATTTGTGTGAATATTTAGATGTGTGGTTGGAAAATAACGACTCCATTTATATAACAATACTTATCTATGTATTTAAAAAGAAAATAGCAAATGGAAGTGAATTACATAATGTTTAGACGACAATCGTCAGAGTTGGCATAATCATCTTGTGAAATTCATTAAACGTTTACAAGGTAACAATAATCATCGTAGTTGAATGTAAGTAAATCGTTTAATATCATAAAATATTTATTATATTAATGAGTATTTGTAATTTTAGGTTTGTGTAATGTAGCAGGATCCATGGATTTTCATCAAACATTTGATAATAATGTATTGGAAGGTGAATTGGTATCCATTCATGTATAGGGCTAATTCTATGATGATTGTGTGAATATTTAAATGTGTAGTGATTGATTTAAGTGTAAGTACGACTTATAGAATTACTAAAGAGTAAATCAGTGATAAATTTAATTAGAATAGATCAAAATCAGTATTATTATTAATGTTATTAAAATTTTCATAGGAAAACTAAAAACTGGAATGTCCAAACTAAGACACATGGTTCAGCACATCGTGGAGAGATGTCGCTGTATGTAATTTTTGGAATGTTTTTAAAAAATTGTTCATATTTTAAAATGGGGAACATTTCATATGATTATTAATTGTATTTGTCGTTGTAGGTTGATGGACAATTACGAAATAATGAATAATTATTCAAATATGATGGAATCGGTATGGAATTCATTGCGAAAAATTTGATGGAAACATTGAAAATTGTAACATTGTGATCATGTTTTGTTGTCTTGGTAATTATCAAACAGAATACTATTATTGATTACAATTTAGGAAATAAGTACAAGTTCTAAATTCAATGAACGCATGTAATTTATGCTTGCAGTAATTTAAGAATAATTCATGTATGAAAAGTGGATCATTTGCAGTTGTTGTTGTTGTTGTTGTTGTTGTTGCTGCTGTTGTTTGGTTTGGTAGTGGTGGTTATTGTATGGATTAAATACTGTTAACAATTGAAAAATATAGTCACAATGAACAAAAGATTGGTTGTGTATGTATGTATGTATGTATGTGTATGTTTGTGGTTTAAATTTAGAATGAATAGATTTCATAATTTTTCAATTTAATTTCTAGATTAACACCATGTTCATCTTCATTGGAATTATTTCATGGCTTGGCTTCTGGTATTGAATTTCAATAAAATAAGAATATGTAAAATAGAAAACTATAGATGATTGATCTTGCTTGTATAATTAATTGTACATAGTAAGGCATGGAGCGATCGCTCTTTTAATTAATTCATATTGTTGTTGTTACTTGATAGAATATAATTGATGAATATTCTTCTAATTTTAGGGTTGTGTGATATAGCAGTAACCATGAATTGACTGGAAAATTGGATTATTTTGGATAGGAATAGGAATGTTAATTATGCTGCAGAGTGAACTGTGCTGGTGTTTGGTCGTTATAAACAACTTAAACAGTATGAATATTGATTGATGGTGTTATTGTTTTGAAATGTGTATAATTTAACATGGCCCCTGACTACATAATGTGGATCTACAAATGCTCGTACATAATTCAGCGGAAATATGTCCATAGATACAAGGGAATGGTTGATTAAATTGATAAAGCAACAATAATGAGAGGTAGAAGACTAATGGAAGACTTAAAAATTAACAAAATCTAACTCTGTTAATCATCATTCAAACAGGAGTGCGGATATACGAATGGAGGATGTTAACTGCTAATTCGAGGACCAAAATGCTGCACATCACATAGCACGTAGCAGTTATTCAATTGAAATATGGAAAATACCAGCAATTTTAATGATGGCAGTTGGAATGCAACAACCGAATGGGTAGGCAACCATAAATACATTAGTATTTAATTTCTAGGTTGGCAATGCAAATCTAAGGAAATTTAGTGACTAGAATTTTGGAGTGGCAGCAGTGGTTTTTTGTTTTTGACATTTGACAGAGGTAAATATAACCTCGAAAATATTATTTATTTATTTTTATTAATTTCTCTTTATTTAGAACGCAAATAATGAAAATAATTGAATTATACAACATATAATGGAACTGGCACAATTCATAGTAAAGAAAAACAATCCAGATCATCGTTTTCATCTTGTGAAATTCATCAAACATTTACAAGGTAACATTCATCATTGTACATCAATCTAATTCGTTTATTATACTAACATATCGATTATGGTGATGAATTTAACTGATTTTAGGTGTGTGTGATGTAGTAGGATCCATAAATATACAGCAATAAACAGGATAAGATTGTACTGGAATGCAGTGACGTTGATATGGACAATGAATTGGTCTCTATCAATGTACAACTGTAATTATATGGAATTTGTTTAATTATTGAGATGTTTGGTGATTGATTGAAATGTAAGTACAACTTAAATATTGAATAATTAATACATAATTGCTAAATTGAAATAATTTCCATTAGTATTATTATTATTATTTTCAATCTAGTGATTTTATGTTTGATCAATTTTTAGGTTGGCAATGCAAATCTAAGGAAATTTAGTGACTAGAATTTTGGAGTGGCAGCAGTGGTTTTTTGTTTTTGACATTTGACAGAGGTAAATATAACCTCGAAAATATTATTTATTTATTTTTATTAATTTCTCTTTATTTAGAACGCAAATAATGAAAATAATTGAATTATACAACATATAATGGAACTGGCACAATTCATAGTAAAGAAAAACAATCCAGATCATCGTTTTCATCTTGTGAAATTCATCAAACATTTACAAGGTAACATTCATCATTGTACATCAATCTAATTCGTTTATTATACTAACATATCGATTATGGTGATGAATTTAACTGATTTTAGGTGTGTGTGATGTAGTAGGATCCATAAATATACAGCAATAAACAGGATAAGATTGTACTGGAATGCAGTGACGTTGATATGGACAATGAATTGGTCTCTATCAATGTACAACTGTAATTATATGGAATTTGTTTAATTATTGAGATGTTTGGTGATTGATTGAAATGTAAGTACAACTTAAATATTGAATAATTAATACATAATTGCTAAATTGAAATAATTTCCATTAGTATTATTATTATTATTTTCAATCTAGTGATTTTATGTTTGATCAATTTTTAGGTTGGCAATGCAAATCTAAGGAAATTTAGTGACTAGAATTTTGGAGTGGCAGCAGTGGTTTTTTGTTTTTGACATTTGACAGAGGTAAATATAACCTCAAAAATATTATTTATTTATTTTTATTAATTTCTCTTTATTTAGAACGCAAATAATGAAAATAATTGAATTATACAACATATAATGGAACTGGCACAATTCATAGTAAAGAAAAACAATCCAGATCATCGTTTTCATCTTGTGAAATTCATCAAACATTTACAAGGTAACATTCATCATTGTACATCAATCTAATTCGTTTATTATACTAACATATCGATTATGGTGATGAATATGACTAATTTTAGGTGTGTGTGATGTAGTAGGATCCATAAATATATAGGAATAAACAGGATAAGATTGTACTGGAATGCAGTGACGTTGATATGGACAATGAATTGGTCTCTATCTATGTACAACTGTAATTATATGGAATTTGTTTAATTATTGAGATGTTTGGTGATTAATTGAAATGTAAGTACAACTTATATATTGAATAATTAATAAATAACTGTTAATTAGAGGAAAAATAAGAATTGAAATGCGATTGCCATCTAGTTGCAAACAATCAAACTGTGCTAATTACAGGTTTCTGTAATTGGATTTAAATTTACAGGTGTCTGTAATTTGATTTGAATTTATAGGTTTCTGTAATTTTGTAGGCATTACAGGTTACTGTAATTCTTAATTTTTTTATAGTTCAGCACTTTGTGTAAAGATGGCGCTGTATGTAATTGCTGCTTTTAAATTATTTTTTTTGGTTTTTTGGTTTTTTTTTATAATTTTTAATGGGGCACATTTCTCATTTTTGTTATTAATTGTATTTCTCAATGTAGGATGATGGACAATTAATTACAAAGTAATTAATAATTAATCATATCTAATGGTAATGGTGTTGAATTGATTGTGGAACCATTGAACATTGTAAAATGGGGATCATGTTTTGTGTTAATAGTTATTATCAAACTGAAAACTGATTACAATTGTGGAGATGCAAGTCTAAAATTCATTGAATGCCTGTAATTTGTATAAATTAATTGTTTTTCCATTGTAGATTGATATGTGAAATAGCTAGCTAGCAGCATTGTTGTAGAATAAATCGAAATGGCAATGGCAATGGCATATATAATAAGAAAATAACTGTTGTTTATGATGGGTAGAAATAATGATGAAATCAAAAAGGGAAATACTGCGAGACGACGACGTCGTGACAACTACAAAAAAGCAGAAATTTCAATCTACTACATAATGTGGATGTGAGCTTGCCTGCCAGGTTCGATGTGGTTGTATATCAATATTACTACAGGTACATTAGATAATTGGGGTCGATTGGCCTTCCATTAGCCTTTGTTTAACAAACACAGTTAATCTATTATTGTTGTTCTTCCTATTATAGATACAATCAAGATGTCTGCACCTGGAAGCAAGCCCCTTCAATACATAAACGAAAGTATACTACTATTTGATGGTCTCTCGATCATGTGGTACAGATCGATGCATGATGATGGTTCTTTGTGAAGAAATATGGAAATATGACCATAGATACGAGCGAATGGTTGATTAAATTGATAGAAGAACTATAGAGGAACAATAATGAGAGGTAGGAGACTTATGAATGACTTAAAAATTAACAAAATCTAACTCTATTAATCATCATTCAAACAGGAGAATGAAAATGTATCCTGTCGACTACTAATTCGAGGACCAAAATGCTGCTGCACAGCATGTAGCACGTAGCAGTTTTTCAATTGAAAAGACTCTAGAAACATACTAGCAAGTTGAATTATGGCTTTTGGTATAAAATAATGCTAAATAGTGTAGCAATTTGGATAGCAACGATCCATTAGATTGTAACAATCCAAATGGATAGGCAACCATGAATACATCACTATTTAAAATGGATAATTAGCAATGGTTATAATTAGTTTAAGAGATTTTTAACACTTTACTTATTTTAATGGTAAGTAAATTGATCAATGATTATCACTGTACTAATAGAAAATTAATTACTTTTGAAATTATCATACATATATATTATTAATATTATTATTATTATTTTCAAATCTAGTGTTTTTATGTTTGATGAATTTTTAGGTTGGCAATGCAAATCTAAGGAAATTTAGTGACTAGAATTTTGGAGTGGCAGTAGTGGTTTTTTGTTTTTGACATTTGACAGAGGTAAATATAACCACAAAACAATATTATTTGTTTATTATATTAATTTCTCTTTATTTAGAACGCAAATAATGAAAATAATTGAATTACACAATATATAATGGAACTGGCACAATTCATAGTAAAGAAAAACAATCCAGATCATCGTTTTCATCTTGAGAAATTCATCAAACATTTACCTAGGTAACATTCATCATTGTACATCAATCTAATTCGTTTATTATACTAACATATCGATTATGGTGATGAATTTAACTGATTTTAGGTGTGTGTGATGTAGTAGGATCCATGAATTTACTCTAAGAATAAAAAAAACAGGAAAAGATTGTACTGGAATGTGGTGGTGACGTTGAAATGGATGGTGAATTGGTGGTACAGCTCTAATTATATGGAATTTGTGTGAATATTTAGATGTGTGGTTGGAAAATAACGACTCCATTTATATAACAATACTTATCTATGTATTTAAAAAGAAAATAGCAAATGGAAGTGAATTACATAATGTTTAGACGACAATCGTCAGAGTTGGCATAATCATCTTGTGAAATTCATTAAACGTTTACAAGGTAACAATAATCATCGTAGTTGAATGTAAGTAAATCGTTTAATATCATAAAATATTTATTATATTAATGAGTATTTGTAATTTTAGGTTTGTGTAATGTAGCAGGATCCATGGATTTTCATCAAACATTTGATAATAATGTATTGGAAGGTGAATTGGTATCCATTCATGTATAGGGCTAATTCTATGATGATTGTGTGAATATTTAAATGTGTAGTGATTGATTTAAGTGTAAGTACGACTTATAGAATTACTAAAGAGTAAATCAGTGATAAATTTAATTAGAATAGATCAAAATCAGTATTATTATTAATGTTATTAAAATTTCCATAGGAAAACTAAAAACTGGAATGTCCAAACTAAGACACATGGTTCAGCACATCGTGGAGAGATGTCGCTGTATGTAATTTTTGGAATGTTTTTAAAAAATTGTTCATATTTTAAAATGGGAACATTTCATATGATTATTAATTGTATTTGTCGTTGTAGGTTGATGGACAATTACGAAATAATGAATAATTATTCAAATATGATGGAATCGGTATGGAATTCATTGCGAAAAATTTGATGGAAACATTGAAAATTGTAACATTGTGATCATGTTTTGTTGTCTTGGTAATTATCAAACAGAATACTATTATTGATTACAATTTAGGAAATAAGTACAAGTTCTAAATTCAATGAACGCATGTAATTTATGCTTGCAGTAATTTAAGAATAATTCATGTATGAAAAGTGGATCATTTGCAGTTGTTGTTGTTGTTGTTGTTGTTGTTGTTGCTGCTGTTGTTTGGTTTGGTAGTGGTGGTTATTGTATGGATTAAATACTGTTAACAATTGAAAAATATAGTCACAATGAACAAAAGATTGGTTGTGTATGTATGTATGTATGTATGTGTATGTTTGTGGTTTAAATTTAGAATGAATAGATTTCATAATTTTTCAATTTAATTTCTAGATTAACACCATGTTCATCTTCATTGGAATTATTTCATGGCTTGGCTTCTGGTATTGAATTTCAATAAAATAAGAATATGTAAAATAGAAAACTATAGATGATTGATCTTGCTTGTATAATTAATTGTACATAGTAAGGCATGGAGCGATCGCTCTTTTAATTAATTCATATTGTTGTTGTTACTTGATAGAATATAATTGATGAATATTCTTCTAATTTTAGGGTTGTGTGATATAGCAGTAACCATGAATTGACTGGAAAATTGGATTATTTTGGATAGGAATAGGAATGTTAATTATGCTGCAGAGTGAACTGTGCTGGTGTTTGGTCGTTATAAACAACTTAAACAGTATGAATATTGATTGATGGTGTTATTGTTTTGAAATGTGTATAATTTAACATGGCCCCTGACTACATAATGTGGATCTACAAATGCTCGTACATAATTCAGCGGAAATATGTCCATAGATACAAGGGAATGGTTGATTAAATTGATAAAGCAACAATAATGAGAGGTAGAAGACTAATGGAAGACTTAAAAATTAACAAAATCTAACTCTGTTAATCATCATTCAAACAGGAGTGCGGATATACGAATGGAGGATGTTAACTGCTAATTCGAGGACCAAAATGCTGCACATCACATAGCACGTAGCAGTTATTCAATTGAAATATGGAAAATACCAGCAATTTTAATGATGGCAGTTGGAATGCAACAACCGAATGGGTAGGCAACCATAAATACATTAGTATTTAATTTCTAGGTTGGCAATGCAAATCTAAGGAAATTTAGTGACTAGAATTTTGGAGTGGCAGCAGTGGTTTTTTGTTTTTGACATTTGACAGAGGTAAATATAACCTCGAAAATATTATTTATTTATTTTTATTAATTTCTCTTTATTTAGAACGCAAATAATGAAAATAATTGAATTATACAACATATAATGGAACTGGCACAATTCATAGTAAAGAAAAACAATCCAGATC
>JAPTHL010000014.1:22500-32500 GCA_028455855.1 Meloe dianella | reverse complement strand
GTTCAGTGTTCAATGATTTTTTTGTGCACGTAATTTATAAATAATTAAAATGATTATGTATAAAATACGTGCTCCTTTAGTTATTTGACATTTGTCAATTTAAATTGTCACCATAGACAAGATGAATATTATAGTCTGTCACTTTGAAAAATTTTCTATACACATTAAGTGTGCTACAGTATCGTCATGAAAACGGAATAAATATATTATAATTTTGAAAAGTCAGTATTGTGACAAACGTTGTAATATTGCATCAAGAATATTATCGTCGCAAATATTGGTGAATACTTGAGAACAATGGTTCATTTTCACAAAAATTGATTTCACATAAATTACAGTAGAGTCAAAGAAGTACTGATTCAAATTTGTTGTCAATTATTCATTTAGAATTTGTCATGAAGCCTATCATTATATATTTAAGTGTTTTCTCTTGTCATCTAGAGTTAACCACATACGGACATTAAGTGTGCAACAAGAAAGTAACGAAATTCAACATAACACCCAGAAATTTTTGAGTTTCATCATAAACGAAGTCATCAAATTAATTACAAGTAGAATATATTGTATTGAGACAAGGTAAGTTAATCAGTTCTGTGTTCAGTGTTCAATGAAGATTTTGTGCACGTAATTTATAAATAATTATAATGGTTATGTATAAAATACGTGCTCCTTTAGTTATTTGACATTTGTCAATTTAAATTGTCACCATTGACAAGATGAATTATTATAGTCTGTCACTTTGAAAAATTTTCTATACACATTAAGTGTGCTACAGTATCGTCATGAAAACGGAATAAATATATTATAATTTTGAAAAGTCAGTGTTGTGACAGACGTTGTAATATTGCATCAAGAATATTATCGTCGCAAATATTGGTGAATACTTGAGAACAATGGTTCATTTTCACAAAAATTGATTTCACCTAATTTACAGTAAGTCATAGAGGTACTGATTGAAATTTGTTGTCAATTATTCATTTAGAATTTGTCAGGAAACTTATCATTATATATATTTAAATGTTTTCTCTTGTCATCTAGAGTTAACCACATACGGACATTAAGTGTGCAACAAGAAAGTAACGAAATTCAACATAACACCCAGAAATTTTTGAGTTTCATCATAAACGAAGTCATCAAATTAATTACAAGTAGAATATATTTGTATTGAGACAAGGTAAGTTAATCAGTTCTGTGTTCAGTGTTCAATGAAGGTTTTGTGCACGTAATTTATCAATAATTAAAATGGTTATGTATAAAATACGTGCTCCTTTAGTTATTTGACATTTGTCAATTTAAATTGTCACCATTGACAAGATGAAAATTATAGTCTGTCACTTTGAAAAATTTTCTATACACATTAAGTGTGCTACAGTATCGTCATTGAAAAACGGAATAAATATATTTCTAAATTTGAAAAGTCAGTATTGTCGACAAACAATCAAATTTGGATCTATTAAGTCAGGGTCCATCAATCAACAAAATAATCGAAGTGGCTGACAACAAAAACGATGGTGATATGCTTATGAATGCTACATGTCAAACAACAGGTGCATGCCAAAGGTAATGATTATGAGAATATTAACTAACAATAATTACCTTTAATTCCAAAGCTGGAACGTTGCTAGATGATCACAGACTTAGTGAGCTACTGAATAAAATAATTTTTTGTTTTAGAAGCTGAAATTTTAGGTGGTACTTCTAAGAATTCATGAGTTGGTAAAGGATACATTTAAACCACATGGACACGAGGCAGGTAATCAGTATTGCATGTTAACAAACAAATATGACAGACAACAGTTCTTTATAACTAATGTTGAAATGTTACTAGTAGATAATGGAGAGTATGATGAGAATGGTTTGTATCGAAAGAACATGTGCCGCACAGGACAATTTCGGAACTGAGATCAAGAGTTTCCGTGGGCGATAGACCGGGTACAAGCAGACTGATATTGGAATGTAGTAGCGGCCATCCAGATAATAGTTACAGTGATGATGACTGATATATGACAATAAAATAATCGTCAGTGTAATAATTCACTTCTTATTTGAAATGAATCACATTTTGTTTTGTTTAAGTGTGATATAAATATTATATTTTCTCATTTTTAATGAAATCAATCAATTTTCATAATTAGTAATGTATGCAAATAAAACAATTAAAAGATACAAACAGTCTGTTAATAACTAATCACATCTGAAGTACGCTAAAGACCAATCTCAGCGCTGTTGCACGAAATTAATACATCGACAATGTCAAGAATTCACTAACACAAACGAAACAATGTTACTTTAAAGAACAACCTGAATAATTTTGAACTTCAAATAATAATAATTCCAAATATCAGCAGTTTTTCGATAGCGCCAACCTGAATAAGAAATATACGATTTGCAAAATCTCTCTGTCCCTCCTATGCACACTTTTGAGGAACTATGGACTTCCTTTATAAACGTCAGGTTTTAAACTAAAATTTATACTATATGATTTTTAAATCATGATTTTTTTATATTTTATATATTATTGTTAGTTAACTGGGAGCAGGCTAATGTAAGTGCATACCACAAGACTTTATGAACATTTAATTAATATTTGTGACAAGGAAAGAGTACATTTGCCACTGACAATAAAAATGAAAAGAAGATATTAGAAAGACTATTCTGATTATTTTTTAATATGCCATATGCTTCATATTGACCTCATCTTGATATCCACTTTAAATTGCATTATTCATGTCTTTCTATCGGTCCAGCTATGTATCCATCGGCAAGCAAATTAAAATCAGAGATGTATATGACAGCACATCTTATTTGTTAGAATGTGAATATACGAAGGCAAGCATTGACGTGACTACAGAGCATTTTATAATGTAAGTTTAAAAACATTTTAAATGTAGAATAAAAAATAAATAAAAACATAATTATATTAATATCATTATGGAATATTAGCTACTAAAGATTCCGAACCTTGCCGGATCTCCGGCTGTGCGCCAACTAGTTAACCCGCCAATAGGGAACGTGAGCTGGGTTTAGACCGTCGTGAGACAGGTTAGTTTTACCCTACTGATGACTAGTCGTTGCGATAGTAATCCTGCTCAGTACGAGAGGAACCGCAGGTTCGGACATTTGGTTCACGCACTCGCTCGAGCGGGCGATGGTGCGAAGCTACCATCCGTGGGATTATGCCTGAACGCCTCTAAGGCCGTATCCTGTCTAGACAAAGATATTGGGCAACGATATCTTGAAGAGTCTCGTGAGTCGAAAGGCTCAAAATAATTAAACTTTATTAGGCGTTTAACCTCGTGTTACTCGTCGAACGAGCCCAGTTACCGTCTGAGATCATCAGCTGACGGCAAGATTTATTTTGTTATGTTCAGCTGGATCTCCTGACGGATAATCATGGGTTCACATAATTTCGATGTCGAGACTTGGAATTGTTTGTACACGACTTACGTACCTGGCAGGGTGTTGTTCTCGGTAGAGCAGTTTCCACGCTGCGATCTGTTGAGACTCAACCCTTAGCTTGGGGATTCGTTGGAAGATCTTAGTGAGATCTTCCGTTAACGAGCTACCCAGATAATTATATGAATAGACTTTATTGTGTAGTCATATAATTTCTGATAAAAATAAATAAGACCTTACTATACACTGTATATAAGTATATATGCATTGGTGATTACGGTCAGTGGTCATCATATACATATTGCTATATATAGAAAAACAAAAGTTCAATACGATGTGCTCTATTATTATATAGCGCTTATCAGTAGTAATAGAGTATTGTTGTGGAGGCTTTAAAAATCTATAGTTTCTCTATAGTGTCATAGTGACGCTGCCTATGATTTTGGATTGCAATAGGGGACGCTTTGTTGTGTAGACAAATGATGGGTAGTTGGTAGCTATGACGGGGTAGGCCAAGAAGGGTATATGGGCAGTATCGACTGACCAGGACAGGGAAACAGCTCTCATATCCTGTTAGGTAGGTTTGTCTGTATACCTAACACTACATACCCATACTAGACCTCTGTCCTCTACATTGTATTGGTCATGCCTAGTCGCGGTTTTACATTATATAATAATGATGTAGTGGGGTGGGAGTTAGATACCTCGATCAAGGAGAGCGACTTTAGCTTTATCTCCTTGACGAAAGAAATACTGACCAAAAAATAGAGGGTGCAAATGTTATTTGTGCCCTCAATAACTGGGCCCAGCAGTTAATAAAACCATAAACGATATACTATATTTGTATAGTAAAAAAGTGGGCAAACTGCTCCACTTACCTATACTTGTATAGTAAAAAATAGAGGGTGCAAATGTTATTTGTGCCCTCAATAACTGGCCAAGCACAGTTAATAAAACCATAAACGAATACTATATTTGTATAGTAAAATATAACTGAGTCCTAGCAGTGAAAACCATAAACGATATACAATACTTGTATAGTAAAAAAGTGGGCAAACTGCTCCACTTACCTATACTTGTATTGTAAAAAATAGAGGGTGCAAATGTTATTTGTGTCCTCAGTAACTGGTCAAGCACAGTTAATAAAACCATAAACGAATACTATATTTGTATAGTAAAATATAACTGAGTCCTAGCAGTGAAAACCATAAACGATATACAATACTTGTATAGTAAAAAAGTGGGTAAACTTGCTCCACTTACCTATACTTGTATTGTAAAAAAGTGGAGGCACGGCTCCACTTATACTCCCAGAGATGATGAATAATTTGGTTGTAGGTGTAGATTTATTCTACACCAACAACAAGACTTCTAATGGATATATGAATGTATATCTCTGAGGGGCAAATGATTAACAGGTTGAATGAAGGTTGTAGGTGTCGATTTATTCCACACCTACAACGAAAAGACAATGTCAGAAAAGTAAATAAATATATATATGTATTTATATATTTATAACATCGAAAGATGAATGGAGAATTAATCCGACTCCACTTTCGAGAGATTTGAATGCTTGCAAATCGGAAACAGAGCATTTTAAATGCAAAAGATAAAGCCAAAATTTTGGAATATAGTGAACGAAGGATGGTAAACTGTTGGAGGTATATAATGGGTTCATACCTACAACATTTACTATTATATATTATATCTATATTATTATAAAATAGAATATGAATAGTTTGAAGCCATATTTCGAAAATGGAGTTCACATACTCTGAAGTTCCATTTTGTATGTTCTGAAGTTCCATTTGGTGAAAATGGAAGTTCAAAACATACGATTCTGAAGTTCCATATTTTATAAAAAGGGAACTTGAAAATCGAATATTTTTATAATATTCAACAAAACAGTGTGATTTTATAAATAAATCCACATCTCAATAATAGGGTCTATATACACACAATAATAGTGAGAAATCTTGAAATATGTTATAAATAAACCCCTAGAAATAATGTTAAAATTATTGATGTTTTGATGTTCCATTTTAGCAAAAAGGGAAGTTCAAAACATACAATTCTGAAGTTCCATTTTGGTGAAAATGGAAGTTCAAAACATACGATTCTGAAGTTCCATATTTAGTAAAAATGGAAGTTCAAAACATTCTGAGTTCCATTTAGTAAAAATGGAGTTCAACATAGACTCAAGTTCCATATTTAGTAAAGATGGAAGTTCAAAACATACGATTCTCAAGTTCCATTTTGGTGAAAATGGAAGTTCAAAACATACGATTCTGAAGTTCCATATTTTATAAAAAGGGAACTTGAAAATCGAATATTTTCTATAATATTCAACAAAACAGTGTGATTTTATAAATAAATCCACATCTCAATAATAGGGTCTATATACACACAATAATAGTAGAAATCTTGAAATATGTTATAAATAAACCCCTAGAAATAATGTTAAAATTATTGATGTTTTGATGTTCCATTTTAGCAAAAAGGGAAGTTCAAAACATACAATTCTGAAGTTCCATTTTGGTGAAAATGGAAGTTCAAAGCATACGATTCTGAAGTTCCATATTTAGTAAAAATGGAAGTTCAAAACATACAATTCTGAAGTTCCATATTTAGTAAAAATGGAAGTTCAAAACATACGATTCTCAAGTTCCATTTTGGTGAAAATGGAAGTTCAAAACATACGATTCTGAAGTTCCATATTTAGTAAAAATGGAAGTTCAAAACATACAATTCTAAGTTCCATATTTGGTGAAAATGGAAGTTCGAAGCATACGATTCTCAAGTTCCATTTTGGTGAAAATGGAACTTCAAAACATACGATTCTGTAATGTTCAACAAAACGTGTGATTTAGTAAATAATCGCGATAATAGGTCAATATACACACAATAATCGTGAGAAGTTCCAATATGTTATAAATAAACCCCTGGATAATTAAAATCATACGATTGTCGATGTTCCATTTTGGCGAAAATGGAAGTTCAAAACATACTATTCTGAAGTTCCATATTTAGTAAAAATGGAAGTTCAAAACATACGATTCTGAAGTTCCATATTTATTAAAAATGGAACTTCAGATTTATAGATTTTTTGAATATTATAAACGCCAAAATCAGCTTAACTCGTAATTCTAAAATTATTATTCATCAATAGAGAAGTAAATGCAACTCAAAAGATAATAAAAAACCATAAAATTGATACGAAAAGACCGTATTTACAAAGTTAAAAAATTTAGAAATCAGAAGTTCCATAAGAACTAAACATGGAACTTCAGATTTCCAATGCGTATTTAAAGGTTTTTGCGTGGCGGTCTAGCGGAGTAGGGCGCGTCGTTTCGTTAGAGTGCTGCCGAGAATAGGCCGTTATACTGCCTACGGTCCGTTACAAAAGTTCAACCATACATAGTATCCTCTAGTCGTCGTCCCGCAAAGACTCGTCTAGGAGATTTTACTATATTATACTAATGTAAACGACTACAAGATATGTAGAGGATACTAGCGGGACGACACGACGTTTATCGCCGATATTTGTCCATATTTCCTTCTAGGTTATATATACACTATCGGTTAGTAGTCGTAACAAAATACCACCAGACTTAAACAAACCTCCTAGACGAGCAATTGGCTCTATTCCTATCATTTTTGGACGTTTGTGGATGCATGAAAATTGTTCAAGCAGACGTTCGGTATATTTTGGTGGTATTAAAGTTAATCAAATTGGGTATGTAAGAGTGTGGTACAAATGAATAATTTTTAAAATGTTCAAATGGAAGCTCTCTTTTACGACGATCCCTAATTTGATAGCATATTTAAAAATCAATCAAAGTCGCTGCGAAAAGATATTTCTTCGAGATGTCTTGAAACTTTGATGTGTATTTTGTGGTAGCAAATGCCTCGTCATCGTATTAGTGACGTACATGAATAATTAAAACTTTACTATACACTGTATATAAGTATATATGCATTGGTGATTACGGTCAGTGGTCATCATATACATATTGCTATATATAGAAAAACAAAAGTTCAATACGATGTGCTCTATTATTATATAGCGCTTATCAGTAGTAATAGAGTATTGTTGTAGGGACTTTCAAAAATCTATAGTCTCTATAGTGTCATAGTGACGCTGCCTATGATTTTGGATTGCAATAGGGGACGCTTTGTTGTGTAGACAAATGATGGGTAGTTGGTAGCTATGACGGGGTAGGCCAAGAAGGGTATATGGGCAGTATCGACTGACCAGGACAGGGAAACAGCTCTCATATCCTGTTAGGTAGGTTTGTCTGTATACCTAACACTACATACCCATACTAGACCTCTGTCCTCTACATTGTATTGGTCATGCCTAGTCGCGGTTTTACATTATATAATAATGATGTAGTGGGGTGGGAGTTAGATACCTCGATCAAGGAGAGCGACTTTAGCTTTATCTCCTTGACGAAAGAAATACTGACCAAATGCAAATGCCTCGTAACTTTGATGTGTAAATACACAAAATTGTGATAACAAATGCCTCGCCATACACGCATGATTGTATTTATACTGTCGGTTCGCCGTCAATATAGATATTATGTACTTACGCCTATTAGATTGTTGTCTTGTAATTTTTTATTAGACAAATGCTAGTTGGTGGTAGTAAAATTAGATGATAGCAAATGCCTCGTTTTATTGTCAATGATTTCATATACTGGGAATAGACTTTTTGTCTAAATATGATGCTGGTTGTTTATTATTACTGTAGAGTATTTAACCCTAACTTGATGACAAATCGTTGCGAAAAGATATTGGGGACCGATATCTTGAAGAGTCTCGTGAGCCGAAAGGTTCTAAATGATTAAACTTTATTAGGCGTTTAACCTCGTGTTATACTCGTCGAACGAGCTCAGTTACCGTCTGATGTTATCTTTTAGCTGGCAGCAAGGTATTTTGTCATGTTCAGCGGGTACTTCTGACGGATAATCATGAGTTCACATAATTTCGATGTCGAGACTTGAAATTGTTTGTACACGACTTACGTACCCGGCAAGGTGGTGTTTCTCAATAGTAGTACAGCCTCCATACTGCGATCTGTTGAGATTCAAGCCTTAGCCTGGGGATTCGTTGGAAGATCTTAGTGAGATGTTCCATTAACGAGCTACTCAGATAATTATATGAATAGACTTTATTGTGTATTGATATAATTTCTAACAAAAATTTATAAAAATTATATACTATAAAATATTTATATGTAATATGCATTATTATATTTACTATCTAAAATATGATTAGAATTTGTGAATTTAAAATTAATCAAATTTGGGTATGTAAGAATGTCTTACGAATGAATAATTTAAAGAAATTTTCATATCAAAGCACTCTTTTACGACGATTCCTGATTTGGTGGTTTGGTATGATATATAAATGTTTGTGTATTTCAATACAGAAGCTTTTTTATATCCATACAAAACTAATAAATTCACAACAAGATCGTGAGTCTAGCCAAGCGCATTGTCGTTAGCTTTTTTCATAAGATCAAAAATTAATTAAGGTATACAAGTGTAGAGAAGTGTGTAGGATTGAAAAATTTTCACTTCTGAAGCTTCTCGGTTATCTTGTGTACCCAACGGTTTGCCACAGCAAGATCGCGGGTTTAGCGAGCGTTTTGTCGTTAGCGGCTCTTATGCGGTCAACTTTTTTTTTGAACATTTGATAAATATTATCAAGTATTTATTTAGTATTTGACGTAAAGATGAAATACTTAGTATATCAATCTATTGTCATTGCTAAAAATACCTATTCTACAATTAACAAAAATATTTATAAAAGATCGTGAGTCTAGCCAAGCGCATTGTCGTTAGCTTTTTTCACAAGATCAAAAATTAATTAAGGTATACAAGTGTAGAGAAGTGTGTAGGATTGAAAAATTTTCACTTCTGAAGCTTCTCGGTTATTTTGTGTACCCAACGGTTTGCCACAGCAAGATCGCGGGTTTAGCGAGCGTTTTGTCGTTAGCGGCTCTTATGCGGTCAACTTTAAACGTTTGGTAATTATTGTCACGTATCTATTTAGTATTTGCTAGAAATGCTTGATGATTAATTTCCAAATAATTCCAAATTTTAAGTCTACTCTCTTCTGACCGAGTGAGAATATTTATATATATAGTAAACGTGTTTCTTGATAAAAGAAACGTTTCACGTCGCTAAATTATATAGCGAAGAGTTGAATATAAGAAAGATGAAGTTTTTTAAGGGACCAATGAAGTTTACCTAAAATCATAATAAAATGATTGTGTAGGGGCAAAGAAGTGTATGATTAAAACAAATCAGCATTTCATTGTTGCTTTATTGGTCGCGATGCAATAAAGGACTGGGTGTCCGACAAAAGGTTGAAGTACTTTTGAATGACTATTGAAGTTTACCTAAAATCATACTTGTATGATTGTGTAGGGGCAAAGAAGTGTATGATTTATAAAAATCAGAATTTCTCTGTTGCTTCATTAGTCAGTATATACAAAGGACTGGGTGTCCAATAAACATTTAAATATTAGATCAAGGAGAGGAAAACTATTTATGGCCTTGTCTGTCATTGGTTCAACTACTATACTTCTGTT
>JAPTHL010000014.1:0-12500 GCA_028455855.1 Meloe dianella | reverse complement strand
GATTGAAATTTGTTGTCAATTATTCATTTAGAATTTGTCAGGAAACTTATCATTATATATATTTATATGTTTTCTCTTGTCATCCAGAGTTAACCACATACGGACATTAAGTGTGCAACAAGAAAGTAACGCAATTCAACATAACACCCAGAAATTTTTGAGTTTCATCATAAACGAAGTCATCAAATTAATTACAAGTAGAATATATGTGTATTGAGACAAGGTAAGTTAATCAGTTCTGTGTTCAGTGTTCAATGAAGATTTTGTGCACGTAATTTATAAATAATTAAAATGATTATGTATAAAATACGTGCTCCTTTAGTTATTTGACATTTGTCAATTTAAATTGTCACCATTGACAAGATGAATATTATAGTCTGTCACTTTGAAAAATTTTCTATACACATTAAGTGTGCTACAGTATCGTCATGAATACGGAATAAATATATTATAATTTTGAAAAGTCAGTGCTGTGACAGACGTTGTAATATAGCATCAAGAATATTATCGTCGCAAATATTGGTGAATACTTGAGAACAATGGTTCATTTTCACAAAAATTGATTTCACCTAATTTACAGTAAGTCATAGAAGTACTGATTGAAATTTGTTGTCAATTATTCATTTAGGAATTTGTCATGAAACTTATCATTATATATATTTATATGTTTTCTCTTGTCATCCAGAGTTACCCACATACGGACATTAAGTGTGCAACAAGAAAGTAACGCAATTCAACATAACACCCAGAAATTTTTGAGTTTCATCATAAACGAAGTCATCAAATTAATTACAAGTAGAATATATTTGTATTGAGACAAGGTAAGTTAATCAGTTCTGTGTTCAGTGTTCAATGAAGATTTTGTGCACGTAATTTATAAATAATTAAAATGATTATGTATAAAATACGTGCTCCTTTAGTTATTTGACATTTGTCAATTTAAATTGTCACCATTGACAAGATGAATTTTATAGTCTGTCACTTTGAAAAATTTTCTATACACATTAAGTGTGCTACAGTATCGTCATGAAAACGGAATAAATATATTATAATTTTGAAAAGTCAGTGCTGTGACAAACGTTGTAATATTGCATCAAGAATATTATCGTCGCAAATATTGGTGAATACTTGAGAACAATGGTTCATTTTCACAAAAATTGATTTCACCTAATTTACAGTAAGTCATAGAAGTACTGATTGAAATTTGTTGTCAATTATTCATTTAGAATTTGTCAGGAAACTTATCATTATATATATTTAAATGTTTTCTCTTGTCATCCAGAGTTAACCACATACGGACATTAAGTGTGCAACAAGAAAGTAACGAAATTCAACATAACACCCAGAAATTTTGGAGTTTCATCATAAACGAAGTCATCAAATTAATTACAAGTAGAATATATTTGTATTGAGACAAGGTAAGTTAATCAGTTCTGTGTTCAGTGTTCAATGAAGTTTTTGTGCACGTAATTTATAAATAATTAAAATGATTATGTATAAAATACGTGCTCCTTTAGTTATTTGACATTTGTCAATTTAAATTGTCACCATTGACAAGATGAATATTATAGTCTGTCACTTTGAAAAATTTTCTATACACATTAAGTGTGCTACAGTATCGTCATGAAAACGGAATAAATATATTATAATTTTGAAAAGTCAGTGCTGTGACAGACGTTGTAATATCGCATCAAGAATATTATCGTCGCAAATATTGGTGAATACTTGAGAACAATGGTTCATTTTCAGAAAAATTGATTTCACCTAATTTACAGTAAGTCATAGAGGTACTGATTGAAATTTGTTGTCAATTATTCATTTAGAATTTGTCAGGAAACTTATCATTATATATATTTATATGTTTTCTCTTGTCATCCAGAGTTACCCACATACGGACATTAAGTGTGCAACAAGAAAGTAACGCAATTCAACATAACACCCGGAAATTTTTGAGTTTCATCATAAACGAAGTCATCAAATTAATTACAAGTAGAATATATTTGTATTGAGACAAGGTAAGTTAATCAGTTCTGTGTTCAGTGTTCAATGAAGATTTTGTGCACGTAATTTATAAATAATTAAAATGATTATGTATAAAATACGTGCTCCTTTAGTTATTTGACATTTGTCAATTTAAATTGTCACCATTGACAAGATGAAAATTATAGTCTGTCACTTTGAAAAATTTTCTATACACATTAAGTGTGCTACAGTATCGTCATGAAAACGGAATAAATATATTATAATTTTGAAAAGTCAGTGCTGTGACAGACGTTGTAATATAGCATCAAGAATATTATCGTCGCAAATATTGGTGAATACTTGAGAACAATGGTTCATTTTCACAAAAATTGATTTCACCTAATTTACAGTAAGTCATAGAAGTACTGATTGAAATTTGTTGTCAATTATTCATTTAGAATTTGTCAGGAAACTTATCATTATATATATTTATATGTTTTCTCTTGTCATCCAGAGTTAACCACATACGGACATTAAGTGTGCAACAAGAAAGTAACGAAATTCAACATAACACCCAGAAATTTTGGAGATTCATCATAAACGAAGTCATCAAATTAATTACAAGTAGAATATATTTGTATTGAGACAAGGTAAGTTAATCAGTTCTGTGTTCAGTGTTCAATGAAGATTTTGTGCACGTAATTTATAAATAATTAAAATGATTATGTATAAAATACGTGCTCCTTTAGTTATTTGACATTTGTCAATTTAAATTGTCACCATTGACAAGATGAATTTTATAGTCTGTCACTTTGAAAAATTTTCTATACACATTAAGTGTGCTACAGTATCGTCATGAAAACGGAATAAATATATTATAATTTTGAAAAGTCAGTGCTGTGACAGACGTTGTAATATAGCATCAAGAATATTATCGTCGCAAATATTGGTGAATACTTGAGAACAATGGTTCATTTTCACAAAAATTGATTTCACCTAATTTACAGTAAGTCATAGAGGTACTGATTGAAATTTGTTGTCAATTATTCATTTAGGAATTTGTCAGGAAACTTATCATTATATATATTTATATGTTTTCTCTTGTCATCCAGAGTTAACCACATACGGACATTAAGTGTGCAACAAGAAAGTAACGCAATTCAACATAACACCCGGAAATTTTTGAGTTTCATCATAAACGAAGTCATCAAATTAATTACAAGTAGAATATATTTGTATTGAGACAAGGTAAGTTAATCAGTTCTGTGTTCAGTGTTCAATGAAGATTTTGTGCACGTAATTTATAAATAATTAAAATGATTATGTATAAAATACGTGCTCCTTTAGTTATTTGACATTTGTCAATT
Organism: Meloe dianella; assembly: GCA_028455855.1. Classification (NCBI taxonomy): domain Eukaryota; kingdom Metazoa; phylum Arthropoda; class Insecta; order Coleoptera; family Meloidae; genus Meloe; species Meloe dianella. The sequence continues at coordinate 9,171 of JAPTHL010000014.1, read as the reverse complement.
TAAATTGTCACCATTGACAAGATGAATTTTATAGTCTGTCACTTTGAAAAATTTTCTATACACATTAAGTGTGCTACAGTATCGTCATGAAAACGGAATAAATATATTATAATTTTGAAAAGTCAGTATTGTGACAAACGTTGTAATATTGCATCAAGAATATTATTGTCGCAAATATTGGTGAATACTTGAGAACAATGGTTCATTTTCAGAAAAATTGATTTCACCTAATTTACAGTAAGTCATAGAGGTACTGATTGAAATTTGTTGTCAATTATTCATTTAGAATTTGTCAGGAAACTTATCATTATATATATTTATATGTTTTCTCTTGTCATCCAGAGTTAACCACATACGGACATTAAGTGTGCAACAAGAAAGTAACGCAATTCAACATAACACCCAGAAATTTTTGAGTTTCATCATAAACGAAGTCATCAAATTAATTACAAGTAGAATATATTTGTATTGAGACAAGGTAAGTTAATCAGTTCTGTGTTCAGTGTTCAATGAAGATTTTGTGCACGTAATTTATAAATAATTAAAATGATTATGTATAAAATACGTGCTCCTTTAGTTATTTGACATTTGTCAATTTAAATTGTCACCATTGACAAGATGAATATTATAGTCTGTCACTTTGAAAAATTTTCTATACACATTAAGTGTGCTACAGTATCGTCATGAAAACGGAATAAATATATTATAATTTTGAAAAGTCAGTGCTGTGACAGACGTTGTAATATAGCATCAAGAATATTATCGTCGCAAATATTGGTGAATACTTGAGAACAATGGTTCATTTTCAGAAAAATTGATTTCACCTAATTTACAGTAAGTCATAGAAGGTACTGATTGAAATTTGTTGTCAATTATTCATTTAGAATTTGTCAGGAAACTTATCATTATATATATTTATATGTTTTCTCTTGTCATCCAGAGTTACCCACATACGGACATTAAGTGTGCAACAAGAAAGTAACGCAATTCAACATAACACCCAGAAATTTTTGAGTTTCATCATAAACGAAGTCATCAAATTAATTACAAGTAGAATATATTTGTATTGAGACAAGGTAAGTTAATCAGTTCTGTGTTCAGTGTTCAATGAAGATTTTGTGCACGTAATTTATAAATAATTAAAATGATTATGTATAAAATACGTGCTCCTTTAGTTATTTGACATTTGTCAATTTAAATTGTCACCATTGACAAGATGAATATTATAGTCTGTCACTTTGAAAAATTTTCTATACACATTAAGTGTGCTACAGTATCGTCATGAAAACGGAATAAATATATTATAATTTTGAAAAGTCAGTGCTGTGACAGACGTTGTAATATAGCATCAAGAATATTATCGTCGCAAATATTGGTGAATACTTGAGAACAATGGTTCATTTTCACAAAAATTGATTTCACCTAATTTACAGTAAGTCATAGAAGTACTGATTGAAATTTGTTGTCAATTATTCATTTAGAATTTGTCAGGAAACTTATCATTATATATATTTATATGTTTTCTCTTGTCATCCAGAGTTAACCACATACGGACATTAAGTGTGCAACAAGAAAGTAACGCAATTCAACATAACACCCAGAAATTTTTGAGTTTCATCATAAACGAAGTCATCAAATTAATTACAAGTAGAATATATTTGTATTGAGACAAGGTAAGTTAATCAGTTCTGTGTTCAGTGTTCAATGAAGATTTTGTGCACGTAATTTATAAATAATTAAAATGATTATGTATAAAATACGTGCTCCTTTAGTTATTTGACATTTGTCAATTTAAATTGTCACCATTGACAAGATGAATTTTATAGTCTGTCACTTTGAAAAATTTTCTATACACATTAAGTGTGCTACAGTATCGTCATGAAAACGGAATAAATATATTATAATTTTGAAAAGTCAGTGCTGTGACAGACGTTGTAATATCGCATCAAGAATATTATCGTCGCAAATATTGGTGAATACTTGAGAACAATGGTTCATTTTCAGAAAAATTGATTTCACCTAATTTACAGTAAGTCATAGAGGTACTGATTGAAATTTGTTGTCAATTATTCATTTAGAATTTGTCAGGAAACTTATCATTATATATATTTATATGTTTTCTCTTGTCATCCAGAGTTACCCACATACGGACATTAAGTGTGCAACAAGAAAGTAACGCAATTCAACATAACACCCGGAAATTTTTGAGTTTCATCATAAACGAAGTCATCAAATTAATTACAAGTAGAATATATTTGTATTGAGACAAGGTAAGTTAATCAGTTCTGTGTTCAGTGTTCAATGAAGATTTTGTGCACGTAATTTATAAATAATTAAAATGATTATGTATAAAATACGTGCTCCTTTAGTTATTTGACATTTGTCAATTTAAATTGTCACCATTGACAAGATGAATATTTATAGTCTGTCACTTTGAAAAATTTTCTATACACATTAAGTGTGCTACAGTATCGTCATGAAAACGGAATAAATATATTATAATTTTGAAAAGTCAGTATCTGTGACAAACGTTGTAATATTGCATCAAGAATATTATCGTCGCAAATATTGGTGAATACTTGAGAACAATGGTTCATTTTCAGAAAAATTGATTTCACCTAATTTACAGTAAGTCATAGAAGTACTGATTGAAATTTGTTGTCAATTATTCATTTAGAATTTGTCAGGAAACTTATCATTATATATATTTAAATGTTTTCTCTTGTCATCTAGAGTTAACCACATACGGACATTAAGTGTGCAACAAGAAAGTAACGAAATTCAACATAACACCCAGAAATTTTGGAGATTCATCATAAACGAAGTCATCAAATTAATTACAAGTAGAATATATTTGCATTGAGACAAGGTAAGTGATTCAAATCAAAGTTCAGTGTTCAATGAATTTTTTGTGCACGTAAATTATAAATAATTAAAATGATTATGTATAAAATACGTGCTCCTTTAGTTATTTGACATTTGTCAATTTAAATTGCCACCATTGACAAGATGAATATTATAGTCTGTCACTTTGAAAAATTTTCTATACACATTAAGTGTGCTACAGTATCGTCATGAAAACGGAATAAATATATTATAATTTTGAAAAGTCAGTGCTGTGACAGACGTTGTAATATCGCATCAAGAATATTATCGTCGCAAATATAGGTGAATACTTGAGAACAATGGTTCATTTTCAGAAAAATTGATTTCACCTAATTTACAGTAAGTCATAGAGGTACTGATTGAAATTTGTTGTCAATTATTCATTTAGAATTTGTCATGAAACTTATCATTATATATATTTATATGTTTTCTCTTGTCATCCAGAGTTACCCACATACGGACATTAAGTGTGCAACAAGAAAGTAACGCAATTCAACATAACACCCGGAAATTTTTGAGTTTCATCATAAACGAAGTCATCAAATTAATTACAAGTAGAATATATTTGTATTGAGACAAGGTAAGTTAATCAGTTCTGTGTTCAGTGTTCAATGAAGATTTTGTGCACGTAATTTATAAATAATTAAAATGATTATGTATAAAATACGTGCTCCTTTAGTTATTTGACATTTGTCAATTTAAATTGTCACCATTGACAAGATGAATATTATAGTCTGTCACTTTGAAAAATTTTCTATACACATTAAGTGTGCTACAGTATCGTCATGAAAACGGAATAAATATATTATAATTTTGAAAAGTCAGTATTGTGACAAACGTTGTAATATTGCATCAAGAATATTATCGTCGCAAATATTGGTGAATACTTGAGAACAATGGTTCATTTTCAGAAAAATTGATTTCACCTAATTTACAGTAAGTCATAGAAGTACTGATTGAAATTTGTTGTCAATTATTCATTTAGAATTTGTCAGGAAACTTATCATTATATATATTTAAATGTTTTCTCTTGTCATCTAGAGTTAACCACATACGGACATTAAGTGTGCAACAAGAAAGTAACGAAATTCAACATAACACCCAGAAATTTTGGAGATTCATCATAAACGAAGTCATCAAATTAATTACAAGTAGAATATATTTGCATTGAGACAAGGTAAGTGATTCAATTCAAAGTTCAGTTTTCAATGAATTTTTTGTGCACGTAAATTATAAATAATTAAAATGATTATGTATAAAATACGTGCTCCTTTAGTTATTTGACATTTGTCAATTTAAATTGTCACCATTGACAAGACGAATTTTATAGTCTGTCACTTTGAAAAATTTTCTATACACATTAAGTGTGCTACAGTATCGTCATGAAAACGGAATAAATATATTAAAATTTTGAAAAGTCAGTGCTGTGACAGACGTTGTAATATCGCATCAAGAATATTATCGTTGCAAATATTGGTGAATACTTGAGAACAATGGTTCATTTTCACAAATATTGATTTCACATAAATTACAGTAAGTCAAAGAAGTACTGATTCAAATTTGTTGTCCATTATTCATTTAGAATTTGTCATGAAACTTATCATTATATATATTTAAATGTTTTATTTTGTCATATAGATTTATCCACATACGGATATTAAGTGTGCAGTAAAAATAATTGTTTCATAATAATAATAGTATAAAAATTATTTCTAATTAATTATTCATGATGTGTCATGTTATAGACTCACTAACTGATAGATTTAACATTTTTGGTTCGTATAGCTATAGCTATATGTGGACACAAAATGTGCCGTATATAGTCATGAACGCCAAAAATACATAATTATATTTATAGACTTCAGCATTGTGAAATACTTCTGAACAATTGCAATAATCATAGAATAGTTGATAAACAAAGTAGATTAATTTATATAATGATTAGTTTAGACATAAATGGTTTGGAAGTAGTTTATAGTTATGTATATTAGTAGTGTGTGAGATACAATATACAATATAATTAACACATTTTACGTATCTTATAGTTATCCAAAGAGTGGTGATAGAAATTCTCTTGTAATCATTTATTTATAATTTATAATTTTTTCATACATATATTTAATAGAAGCAATATATTTATTCATACAATGTAAGTTTTCAATGATATATTTGGACGTAATTTCAAAGAGTAGGTAGCAAATTTAGCGTTAGTCATTGTAGATATGTATCGACCACTGAATTTATTTTGTTTTGAAATTGAAATTTAAAGTGAAATATTAAACAATATAGCTTTGAGATGTCAGTACTGTGAAAAAGATCTATACGTTGGTTTGTTTTTATTGAATGTTTATTTATAGTTGGTCAAAAAATATAAGGGATAAGTTCGTTTTGTGTCAACGATTTTTGAAACCACTATAATTATCATATTATTTTAAAATTTTCATAAAGCAGGCGTTGTGAAATAGCGTTAAGTTTGACTCAGTATCAGGGCTGTACTTCTAATTTTAATTAATTTGTGTGCATGTATGTGTGGTTATTCATACCATTATTTAGTTCATTTCCATCACTTGATTGTAATAAATTCAATTTCTCTATAGCAATTGGAACATAATAAATTAAGGAGTTGTAATAAATATGACTAAATCACAAAAAAAATTATCCCAAAGGACGTCCTATAGACAATCGCAATCACGCCGGAATAAACAGAACCAAAATAAAAATGAACCCAAAAACGCATGTAATCAAATTTTAAATACGTCTGATATTTCACAAGATAGAACTGCGATGAGCATCATAAAGTCTAGAAAATATAGTTTACGTTCAGGTCACAATGTTAAAGGTAACATAAGTAATTCCGCCTCCATGAATAATTCTTTCAATGATAGTATCATCCCATTACAGAAAAATATAAAGAATTGCGAGTAAATCTCATAAGGCTAGATGATAAGATTTTGAAGTCATATATTGAGAAGCAAAACAAGGATGTCTCAATAGAAATTTTATCGGCTACCAATACAAAAAGTAAAGAATTAAGAGTTGTTATTGAAAAGACTTCAGAAATAGGTTGCAGCTCACCGGTTAGATATAATAAACGAAGAAATTCATTAAATATGCAAGAAGGGTGCCACGAACATATTGAAATCAAATAAAAGAAGAAGTACAAGCAACACCTGGAACTATAAGTTCTTTGTTCCAAACAACATCAACACCATTATCAACGACGTTGCAGATATCGACCCAAGTACAACCAGCAGTAACAACATCAATAACTCCGCATACGCCACCACGATCACTATTACCACTATCAACACCTCCAGTTCCACCACTACCTCCACCACCACCGCCACCACTACTCCAACAACAAGGCCGTCGGCGGCACGTCCCACATACGAAAACGGGTGTCTTATAAGAACGCTATAATTCACAAAGCAACCCAATATGAATGAATTGAGACGAAACGTAAATGGAGAAAAAGCCATTTTGTGTCCAACCAATGCAGCTGTGCGAGAAGTGAATTCAATAATATTGGAGAAGATTCGTGCCAAAAGTAAGACATACTATAGTATAGACTACTTATGAGTCAGAAGAGATCGACGAGTTTCAAGTACCAATAGATTTGCTGAATTCAGTTGAAATCCCATCACTACCTCCACATGAATTGGTGTTGAAGGTTGGAGCTATTGTAATTTTACTAAGAAATTTCGATGTTAGTTCTGGTCAGTGCAATGGAACAAGATTAATTGTAACTAAACTCGGTGAGAATTTTATTGAATGCGAATTATTGACGGGAGAAAGCAAAGGTGAAAGAATTTGGTTACCTAGGGTCGAGTTGACTGGCGCGTGATATGATGTTGCCAAAGGAAATTAAACGAAAACAATTCCCTATCAAATTGGCTTATGCAATGACCATTAATAAATCACAAGGTCAGACACTTACAAATGTAGGAATTTATTTGAAAAGGCCATGTTTTACACATGGCCAACTATATGTTGCTTTCTCAAGAGTTGGTATATCTGAGAATATAAGAATTTTTATAAATGATGGTAATAATCAGGGCACATACAAGTTCCGAGGGAGAAGAACATTACGAGGAACATTGTCTTTATGTCTGTGCTACAATCAAATTTGGATCTATCAAGTCAGGGTCCATCAATCAACAAAATAATCGAAGTGGCTGACAACAAAAACGATGGTGATATGCTTATGAATGCTACATGTCAACAACAGGTGCATGCCAAAGGTAATGATTATAGAATATTAACTAACAATAATTTCTTAATTCCAAAGCTGGAACGTTGCTAGATGATCACAGACTTAGTGAGCTACTGAATAAAATAATGTTTCGTTTTAGAAGCTGAAATTTTAGGTGGTACTTCGACAATTCATGAGTTGGCAAAGGATACATTTAAACCACATGGACACGAGGCAGGTAATGAGTATTGCATGTTAACAAACAAATATGACAAACAACAGTTCTTTATAACTAATGTTGAAATGTTACTAGTAGATAATGGAGAGTATGATGAGAATGGTTTGTATGAAGGAACATGGTGCCGCACAGGACAATTTCGGAACTGAGATCAAGAGTTTCCGTGGGCGATAGACCGGGTACAAGCAGACTGATATTGGAATGTAGTAGCGGCCGTCCAGATAATAGTTACAGTGATGATGACAGTGATATATGACAATAAAATAATCGTCAGTGTAATAATTCACTTCTTATTTGAAATGAATCACATTTTTTGTTTAAGTGTGATATAAATATTATATTGTTCTTTTCATTTTTAATGAAATCGATCAATTTTCATAATTAGTAATGTATGCAAATAAAACGATTAGAAAAGATACAAACAGTCTGTTAATAACTAATCACATCTGAAGTACGCTTAAGAGACCAATCTCAGCACTGTTGCACGAAATTAATACATAGACAATGTCAAGAATTCACTTAACACAAACATGAAACAACCTTGAATCATTTTGAACTTCAAATATAATAATTCCAAATATCAGCAGTTTTTCTGGATACGCGCCAACCTGAATAAGAAATATACGATTTGCAAAATATTCTCTTTCCCTCCTATGCACACTTTTGAGGAACTATGGACTTCCTTTATAAACGTCAGATTTTAAACTAAAATTTATACTATATGATTTTTAAATCATGATTTTTTTATATTTTATATATTATTGTTAGTTAATATGGGACAAGGCTGAACATAAGTGCATACCACAAGACTTTATGAACATTTAATTAATATTTGTGACAAGGAAAGAGTACGTTTGCCACTGACAATAAAAAATGAAAAGAAGAATATTGAGAAAGACTATTCTGATTATTTTTTAATATACCATATGCTTCATATTGACCTCAGTCTTGATATCCACTTTAAATTTGCATTATTTCATGTCTTTCTATCGGTCCAGCTATGTATCCCATGGCAAGCAAATTAAAATCAGAGATGTATATGACAGCACATCTTATTTGTTAGAATGTGAATATACGAAAGGCAAGCATTGACGTGCTACTAAAGAGCATTTTATAATGTAACTTTAAAAACATTTTAAATGTAGAATAAAAAATAAATAAAAACATAATTATATTACTATCATTATGGAATATTAGCTACTAAAATTCCGAGCCTTGCCGGATCTCCGGCCGTGCGCCATTAATTCTCCATTCATCTTTCGATGTTATGAATATATAAATACATATATATATTTATTTACTTTTCTGACATTGTCTTTTCGTTGTAGGTGTGAATAAATCGACACCTACAACCTTCATTCAACCTGTTAATCATTTGCCCCTCAGAGATATACATTCATATATCCATTAGAAGTCTTGTTGTTGGTGTAGAATAGATCTACACCTACAACCAAATTATTCATCATCTCTGGGAGTATAAGTGGAGCCGTGCCTCCACTTTCTTACAATACAAGTATAGGTAAGTGGAGCAGTTTACCCACTTTTTTACTATACAATGAATTTCTTCGTTTATTATATCTAACCGGTGAGCTGCAACCTATTTCTGAAGTCTTTTCAATAACAACTCTTAATTCTTTACTTTTTGTATTCGTAGCCGATAAAATTTCTATTGAGACATCCTTGTTTTGCTTCTCAGTATACGACTTCAAAATCTTATCATCTAGCCTTATGAGATTTACTCGCAATTCTTTATATTTTTCTGTAATGGGATGATACCATCATTGAAAGAATTATTCATGGAGGCGGAATTACTTATGTTACCTTTAACATTGTGACCTGAACGTAAGTTATATTT
>JAPTHL010000012.1:0-161629 GCA_028455855.1 Meloe dianella | reverse complement strand
TAACAATGGTAATGGCAATGGTTATGTTATGTAGTATTATTGGTTCAGTTGGTGTGCTATAATCGCGACATGACCTGGTCCAACAGTGACATCGCCCCCTCTGGTCCAGCCAAGCAAAATTAAATGAAAGTACAAATTCGTAGCAACTATCAAATAACACGAATTTCGAAGCTAATTTTAGCAATGTGAAAATTACACAATATAAACCAACAATGGACGCAACTAAAATTATCTACAATCTAGAGCTACACAACTATATGTCCTATTTTTAGCAAAGTCATACCAAAATTCAGCGAAAAAATTTGGCATGACCTTTGCTAAAAGGGACATATAAATATCCCGATTCGAGCGGAATAATGATTCGATTTGACGGAAGGGTATCATGGGTGCCGAGCAAATGTGGATTGTTGGTGCCTTCGTTCAGTTACGTATTGCTATACATGGAATAAGTTTTGTAATCGTTCTATGTATCTAATCAGATTTCAAGTGGAGCTTTGTATTTCTTACGATTTGAGACGTAGTTACTCTGTATTAGACCTAGGATGAGACTTTCCTTCGTTTAGGAATTCAATCGATAGCTTCATTAATAGCTGAAAATTAAAAGACGTTCAAATGCTCTGTACATTATATCTTATGCAATGTATACATAGGAAACGTAAAGATTACTCTAAATATGGAGGTAGGAAGTAATTTGACACGCGAAAGAACGATTCCTAACGTTTCGGAGGTATCAAACACAGATATATGATGGAATTAAATTTTGTAATCGTTCTATGTATCTAATCATATTTCAAGTGAAGTTCTGTATTTTTTACGATTTGAGACGTATATACTCCGTATTAGATCTAGGATGAGACTTTCCTTCGTTCAGGAATTCAATCGCTAGCTTCATTAATAACTGAAAATTAAAAGACGTTCAAATGCGCTGTACATTATATCTTATGCAATGTATACATAGAAAACGTCAACATAACTTAAAATATAGAGGTAGGACGTGATTTGACACGAGAAAGAGTGATTCCTAACGTTTCGGAGGTATAAAACACAGATATATGATGGAATAAAATTTTGTAATTGTTCTATGTATCTAATCAGATTTCAAGTGGAGCTCTGTCTTTTTTACGATTTGAGACGTATTTAGTCTGTATTAGACCTGGGATGAGACTTTCCTTCGTTCAGGAATTCAATCGCTAGCTTCATTAATAACTGAAAATTAAAAGTCGTTCAAATGCTCTGTACATTATATCTTATGCAATGTATACATCAAAACGTCAAGATAACTTGAAATAAAGAGGCAGGACGTCATTCGACACGGGAAAGAACGATTCCAAACGTTTGGATGTATCAAATACAGATATATGATGGAATAAAGTATTGTAGTTCGATCTATGTATCTAATCAGATTTCAAGTGCAGCTTTGTCTTTTTTACGATTTGAGACGTATTTACTCTGTATTAGACCTAGGATGAGACTTTCCTTCGTTCAGGAATTCAATCGATAGCTTCATTAATAACTGAAAATTAAAAGACGTTCAAATGCGCTGTACATTATATCTTATGCAATGTATACATAGAAAACGTCAAGATAACTTAAAATATAGAGGTAGGACGTAATTTGACACGCGAAAGAACGATTCCTAACGTTTCGGAGGTATCAAACACAGATATATGATGGAATTAAATTTTGTAATCGTTCTATGTATCTAATCTGATTTCAAATGGAGCTCTGTATTTTTTACGATTTGAGACGTATTTAGTCTGTATTAGACCTAGGATGAGACTTTCCTTCGTTCAGGAATTCAATCGCTAGCTTCATTAATAACTGAAAATTAAAAGACGTTCAAATGCGCTGTACATTATATCTTATGCAATGTATACATAGGAAACGTCAAGATAACTCTGAAATATGGAGGTAGGACGTAATTTGACACGCGAAAGAACGATTCCTAACGTTTCGGAGGTATCAAACACAGATATATGATGGAATAAATTTTGTAATCGTTCTATGTATCTAATCAGATTTCAAGTGAAGCTCTGTATTTTTACGATTTGAGACGTATATACTCTGTATTAGACCTAGGATGAGACTTTCCTTCGTTCAGGAATTCAATCGCTAGCTTCATTAATAACTGAAAATTAAAAGACGTTCAAATGCGCTGTACATTATATCTTATGCAATGTATACATAGAAAACGTCAAGATAACTTAAAATATAGAGGTAGGACGTAATTTGACACGAGAAAGAACGATTCCTAACGTTTCGGAGGTATAAAACACAGATATATGATGGAATAAAATTTTGTAATTGTTCTATGTATCTAATCAGATTTCAAGTGGAGCTCTGTCTTTTTTACGATTTGAGACGTATTTAGTCTGTATTAGACCTAGGATGAGACTTTCCTTCGTTCAGGAATTCAATCGCTAGCTTCATTAATAACTGAAAATTAAAAGACGTTCAAATGCTCTGTACATTATATCTTATGCAATGTATACATAGAAAACGTCAAGATAACTTGAAATAAAGAGGTAGGACGTAATTCGACACGGGAAAGAACGATTCCTAACGTTTCAGATGATCAAACACGATATATGATGGAATAAAGTTTTGTGATCGATTCTATGTATCTAATCAGATTTCAAGTGCAGCTTTGTATTTTTTACGATTTGAGACGTATTTACTCTGTATTAGACCTAGGATGAGACTTTCCTTCGTTCAGGAATTCAATCGCTGGCTTCATTAATAACTGAAAATTAAAAGACGTTCGAAATGCGCTGTACATTATATCTTATGCAATGTATACATCGAAAACGTCAAGATAACTTAAAATATATAGGTGAGGACGTAATTTGACACGCGAAAGAACAATTCCTAACGTTTCGGAAGTATCAAACACAGATATATGATGGAATTAAATTTTGTAATCGTTCTATGTATCTAATCAATTTCAAGTGGAGCTCTGTATTATCTACGATTTGAGACGTATTAGTCTGTATTAGACCTAGGATGAGACTTTCCTTCGTTCAGGAATTCAATCGATAGCTTCATTAATAACTGAAAATTAAAAGACGTTCAAATGCTGCTGTACATATATCTTATGCAATGTATACATCGAAAACGTCAAGATAACTTGAAATAAAGAGGTAGGACGTCATTCGACACGGAAAGAACGATTCCAAACGTTTCAGATGTATCAAACACAGATATATGATGGAATAAAGTTTTGTGTTCGATCTGTGTATCTAATCAGATTTCAAGTGCAGCTTTGTCTTTTTTACGATTTGAGACGTATCTACTCTGTATTAGACCTAGGATGAGACTTTCCTTCATTCAGGAATTCAATCGATAGCTTCATTAATAACTGAAAATTAAAAGACGTTCAAATGCGCTGTACATTATATCTTATGCAATGTATACATAGAAAACGTCAAGATAACTTAAAATATAGAGGTAGGACGTAATTTGACACGAGAAAGAACGATTCCTAACGTTTCGGAGGTATCAAACACAGATATATGATGGAATTAAATCTTGTAATCGTTCTATGTATCTGATCAGATTTCAAGTGGAGCTCTGTATTTTTTACGATTTGAGACGTATTTAGTCTGTATTAGACCTAGGATGAGATTTTCCTTCGTTCAGGAATTCAATCGCTAGCTTCATTAATAACTGAAAATTAAAAGTCGTTCAAATGCTCTGTACATTATATCTTATGCAATGTATACATAGAAAACGTCAAGATAACTTGAGAATATAGAGGTAGGACGTTAATTCGACACGAGAAAGAACAATTCCTAACGTTTCGGAGGTATCAAATACAGATATATGATGGAATAAAGTATTGTGTTCGATCCGTGTATCTAATCAGATTTCAAGTGCAGCTTTGTCTTTTTACGATTTGAGACGTATTTACTCTGTATTAGACCTAGGATGAGACTTTCCTTCATTCAGGAATTCAATCGATGGCTTCATTAATAACTGAAAATTAAAAGACGTTCAAAAGCGCTGTACATTATATCTTATGCAATCTATACATCGAAAACGTCAAGATAACTTAAAATATATAGGTGGGACGTAATTTGACACAGAAAGAACGATTCCTAACGTTTCGGAGGTATCAAACACAGATATATGATGGAATTAAATCTTCTAATCGTTCTATGTATCTAATCAGATTTCAAGTGGAGCTCTGTATTCTTTACGATTTGAGACGTATTCAGTCTGTATTAGACCTAGGATGAGACTTTCCTTCATTCAGGAATTCAATCGATAGCTTCATTAATAACTGAAAATTAAACGACGTTCAAATGCGCTGCACATTATATCATATGCAATGTATACATCAAAAACGTCAAGATAACTTGAAATAAAGAGGTAGGACGTCATTCGACACGGAAAGAACTGTTCCAAACGTTTCAGATGTATCAAACACAGATATATGATGGAATAAAGTTTTGTGTTCGATCTGTGTATCTAATCAGATTTCAAGTGCAGCTTTGTCTTTTTTACGATTTGAGACGTATTTACTCTGTATTAGACCTAGGATGAGACTTTCCTTCATTCAGGAATTCAATCGATAGCTTCATTAATAACTGAAAATTAAACGACGTTCAAATGCGCTGCACATTATATCTTATGCAATGTATACATAGAAAACGTCATGATAACTTAAAATATAGAGGTAGGACCTAATTTGACACGAGAAAGAACGATTCCTAACGTTTCGGAGGTATCAAACACAGATATATGATGGAATTAAATTTTGTAATCGTTCTATGTATCTAATCATATTTCAAGTGAAGCTCTGTATTTTTCACGATTTGAGACGTATTTACTCTGTATTAGACCTAGGATGAGACTTTCCTTCGTTCAGGAATTCAATCGCTAGCTTCATTAATAACTGAAAATTAAAAGACGTTCAAATGCGCTGTACATTATATCTTATGCAATGTATACATAGAAACGTCAAGATAACTCGAAATATAGAGGTAGGACGTAATTTGACACGAGAAAGAACGATTCCTAACGTTTCGGAGGTATCAAACACAGATATATGATGGAATAAAATTTTGTAATTGTTCTATGTATCTAATCAGATTTCAAGTGGAGCTCTGTCTTTTTTACGATTTGAGACGTATTCAGTCTGTATTAGACCTAGGATGAGACTTTCTTTCGTTCAGGAATTCAATCGCTAGCTTCATTAATAACTGAAAATTAAAAGACGTTCAAATGCTCTGTACATTATATCTTATGCAATGTATACATCGGAAACGTAAAGATTACTTAAAATATGGAGGTAGGACGTAATTTGACACGCGAAAGAACGATTCCTAACGTTTCGGAGGTATCAAACACAGATATATGATGGAATAAAATTTTGTAATCGTTCTATGTATCTAATCAGATTTCAAGTGAAGCTCTGTATTTTTTACGATTTGAGACGTATATACTCCGTATTAGACCTAGGATGAGACTTTCCTTCGTTCAGGAATTCAATCGCTAGCTTCATTAATAACTGAAAATTAAAAGACGTTCAAATGCGCTGTACATTATATCTTATGCAATGTATACATAGGAAACGTCAACATAACTTAAAATATGGAGGTAGGACGTAATTTGACACGCGAAAGAACGATTCCTAACGTTTCGGAGGTATCAAACACAGATATATGATGGAATGAAATTTTGTAATCGTTCTATGTATCTAATCAGATTTCAAGTGAAGCTCTGTATTTTTTACGATTTGAGACGTATTTACTCTGTATTAGACCTAGGATGAGACTTTCCTTCGTTCAGGAATTCAATCGCTAGCTTCATTAATAACTGAAAATTAAAAGACGTTCAAATGCGCTGTACATTATATCTTATGCAATGTATACATAGAAACATCAACGATAACTTAAAATATAGAGGTAGGACGTAATTTGACACGAGAAAGAACGATTCCTAACGTTTCGGAGGTATCAAACACAGATATATGATGGAATAAAATTTTGTAATTGGTTCTATGTATCTAATCAGATTTCAAGTGGAGCTCTGTCTTTTTTACGATTTGAGACGTATTTAGTCTGTATTAGACCTAGGATGAGACTTTCCTTCATTCAGGAATTCAATCGATGGCTTCATTAATAACTGAAAATTAAAAGACGTTCAAAAGCGCTGTACATTATATCTTATGCAATCTATACATCAAAACGTCAAGATAACTTAAAATATATAGGTGGGACGTAATTTGACACGAGAAAGAACGATTCCTAACGTTTCGGAGGTATCAAACACAGATATATGATGGAATTAAATCTTCTAATCGTTCTATGTATCTAATCTGATTTCAAGTGGAGCTCTGTATTCTTTACGATTTGAGACGTATTCAGTCTGTATTAGACCTAGGATGAGACTTTCCTTCATTCAGGAATTCAATCGATAGCTACATTAATAACTGAAAATTAAACGACGCTCAAATGCGCTGCACATTATATCATATGCAATGTATACATCAAAAACGTCAAGATAACTTGAAATATAGAGGTAGGACGTCATTCGACACGGGAAAGAACGATTCCTAACGTTTCGGAGGTATCAAACACAGATATATGATGGAATAAAATTTTGTAATTGTTCTATGTATCTAATCAGATTTCAAGTGGAGCTCTGTATTTTTTACGATTTGAGACGTATTCACTCTGTATTAGACCTAGGATGAGACTTTCCTTCGTTCAGGAATTCAATCGATAGCTTCATTAATAACTGAAAATTAAACGACGTTCAAATGCGCTGTACATTATATCATATGCAATGTATACATCAAAAACTTCAAGATAACTTGAAATATAAGAGGTAGGACGTAATTTGACACGGGAAAGAACGATTCCTAACGTTTCGGAGGTATCAAACACAGATATATGATGGAATAAAATTTTGTAATTGTTCTATGTATCTAATCAGATTTCAAGTGGAGACTGTATTTTTTACGATTTGAGACGTATTTAGTCTGTATTAGACCTGGGATGAGACTTTCCTTCGTTCAGGAATTCAATCGCTAGCTTCATTAATAACTGAAAATTAAAAGTCGTTCAAATGCTCTGTACATATATCTTATGCAATGTATACATAGAAAACGTCAAGATAACTTAAAATATAGAGGTAGGACGTAATTTGACACGAGAAAGAACGATTCCAAACGTTTCAGATGTATCAAATACAGATATATGATGGAATAAAGTATTGTGTTCGATCTGTGTATCTAATCAGAATTCAAGTGCAGCTTTGTCTTTTTTACGATTTGAGACGTATTTACTCTGTATTAGACCTGGGATGAGACTTTCCTTCGTTCAGGAATTCAATCGCTAGCTTCATTAATAACTGAAAATTAAAAGACGTTCAAATGCGCTGTACATTATATCTTATGCAATGTATACATAGAAACGTCAAGATAACTTAAAATATAGAGGTAGGACGTAATTTGACACGAGAAAGAACGATTCCTAACGTTTCGGAGGTATCAAACACAGATATATGATGGAATAAAATTTTGTAATTGTTCTATGTATCTAATCAGATTTCAAGTGGAGCTCTGTCTTTTTTACGATTTGAGACGTATTTACTCTGTATTAGACCTAGGATGAGACTTTCCTTCATTCAGGAATTCAATCGATGGCTTCATTAATAACTGAAAATTAAAAGACGTTCAAAAGCGCTGTACATTATATCTTATGCAATGTATACATCGAAAACGTCAAGATAACTTAAAATATATGAGGTGGGACGTAATTTGACACGAGAAAGAACGATTCCTAACGTTTCGGAGTATCAAACACAGATATATGATGGAATTAAGTCTTGTAATCGTTCTATGTATCTAATCAGATTTCAAGTGCAGCTTTGTCTTTTTCACGATTTGAGACGTATTTACTCTGTATTAGACCTAAGATGAGACTTTCCTTCGTTCAGGAATTCAATCGATATCTTCATTAATAACTGAAAATTCAAAGTCGTTCAAATGCTCTGTACATTATATCTTATGCAATGTATACATAGAAACGTCAAGATAACTTAAAATATAGAGGTAGGACGTAATTTGACACGAGAAACAACAATTCCAAACGTTTCAGAGGGATCAAACACAGATATATGATGGAATAAAGATTCTGTGTTCGATCTGTGTATCTAATCAGATTTCAAGTGGAGCTTTGTCTTTCTTACGATTTGAGACGTAGTTACTCTGTATTAGACCTAGGATGAGACTTTCCTTCGTTCAGGAATTCAATCGATAGCTTCATTAATAGCTGAAAATTAAAAGACGTTCAAATGCTCTGTACATTATATCTTATGCAATGTATACATAGGAAACGTAAAGATAACTCTAAATATAGAGGTAGGACGTAATTTGACACGCGAAAGAACGATTCCTAACGTTTCGGAGGTATCAAACACAGATATATGATGGAATTAAATTTTGTAATCGTTCTATGTATCTAATCAGATTTCAAGTGAAGCTCTGTCTATTTTACAATTTGAGACGTATTTAGTCTGTATTAGACCTAGGATGAGACTTTCCTTCGTTCAGGAATTCAATCGCTAGCTTCATTAATAACTGAAAATTAAAAGACGTTCAAATGCTCTGTACATTATATCTTATGCAATGTATACATAGGAAACGTCAAGATAACTTAAAATATAGAGGTAGGACGTAATTTGACACGAGATAGAACGATTCCTAACGTTTCGGATGTATCAAACACAGATATATGATGGAATTAAATTTTGTAATCGTTCTATGTATCTAATCAGATTTCAAGTGGAGCTCTGTATTTTTTACGATTTGAGACGTATTTAGTCTGTATTAGACCTAGGATGAGACTTTCCTTCATTCAGGAATTCAATCGATAGCTTCATTAATAACTGAAAATTAAACGACGTTCAAATGCGCTGCACATTATATCTTATGCAATGTATACATCGAAAACGTCAAGATAACTTAAAATATAGAGGTAGGACGTAATTTGACACGCGAAAGAACGATTCCTAACGTTTCGGAGGTATCAAACACAGATATATGATGGAATTAAATTTTGTAATCGTTCTATGTATCTAATCAGATTTCAAGTGGAGCTCTGTATTTTTCACGATTTGAGACGTATTTACTCTGTATTAGACCTAGGATGAGACTTTCCTTCGTTCAGGAATTCAATCGATAGCTTCATTAATAACTGAAAATTAAAAGACGTTCAAATGCGCTGTACATTATATCTTATGCAATGTATACATAGAAAACGTCAAGATAACTTAAAATATAGACGGTAGGACGTCATTCGACACGGGAAAGAACGATTCCTAACGTTTCAGGAGGTATCAAACACAGATATATGATGGAATTAAATATTGTAATCGATCTATGTATCTAATCAGATTTCAAGTGCAGCTTTGTCTTTTTTACGATTTGAGACGTATTTACTCTGTATTAGACCTAGGATGAGACTTTCCTTCGTTCAGGAATTCAATCGCTATCTTCATTAATAACTGAAAATTAAAAGACGTTCAAATGCTCTGTACATTATATCTTATGCAATGTATACATAGGAAACGTCAAGATAACTTAAAATATAGAGGTAGGACGTAATTTGACACGAGAAAGAACGATTCCTAACGTTTCGGAGGTATACAAACACAGATATATGATGGAATTAAATTTTGTAATCGTTCTATGTATCTAATCAGATTTCAAGTGGAGCTCTGTATTTTTTACGATTTGAGACGTATTTAGTCTGTATTAGACCTAGAGATGAGACTTTCCTTCGTTCAGGAATTCAATCGATAGCTTCATTAATAACTGAAAATTAAAAGTCGTTCAAATGCTCTGTACATTATATCTTATGCAATGTATACATAGAAAACGTCAAGATAACTTGAAATATAGAGGCAGGACGTCATTCGACACGGGAAAGAACGATTCCAAACGTTTCAGATGTATCAAATACAGATATATGATGGAATAAAGTATTGTGTTCGATCTGTGTATCTAATCAGATTTCAAGTGCAGCTTTGTCTTTTTTACGATTTGAGACGTATTTACTCTGTATTAGACCTAGGATGAGACTTTCCTTCATTCAGGAATTCAATCGATAGCTTCATTAATAACTGAAAATTAAAAGACGTTCAAAAGCGCTGTACATTATATCTTATGCAATCTATACATCGAAAACGTCAAGATAACTTAAAATATATGAGGTAGGACGTAATTTGACACGAGAAAGAACGATTCCTAACGTTTCGGAGGTATCAAACACAGATATATGATGGAATTAAATCTTCTAATCGTTCTATGTATCTAATCAGATTTCAAGTGGAGCTCTGTATTTTTTACGATTTGAGACGTATTCACTCTGTATTAGACCTAGGATGAGACTTTCCTTCATTCAGGAATTCAATCGATAGCTTCATTAATAACTGAAAATTAAACGACGTTCAAATGCGCTGCACATTATATCATATGCAATGTATACATCGAAAACGTCAAGATAACTTAAAATATAGAGGTAGGACGTAATTTGACACGAGAAAGAACGATTCCTAACGTTTCGGAGGTATCAAACACAGATATATGATGGAATAAAATTTTGTAATTGTTCTATGTATCTAATCAGATTTCAAGTGGAGCTCTGTATTTTTTACGATTTGAGACGTATTTAGTCTGTATTAGACCTAGGATGAGACTTTCCTTCGTTCAGGAATTCAATCGCTAGCTTCATTAATAACTGAAAATTAAACAGACGTTCAAATGCGCTGTACATTATATCTTATGCAATGTATACATAGAAAACGTCAAGATAACTTAAAATATAGAGGTAGGACGTAATTTGACACGAGAAAGAACGATTCCTAACGTTTCGGAGGTATCAAACACAGATATATGATGGAATTAAATTTTGTAATCGTTCTATGTATCTAATCAGATTTCAAGTGAAGCTCTGTATTTTTTACGATATGAGACGTATTTACTCTGTATTAGACCTAGGATGAGACTTTCCTTCGTTCAGGAATTCAATCGCTAGCTTCATTAATAACTGAAAATTAAAAGACGTTCAAATGCTCTGTACATTATATCTTATGCAATGTATACATAGAAAACGTCAAGATAACTTAAAATATAGAGGTAGGACGTAATTTGACACGAGAAGAACGATTCCTAACGTTTCGGAGGTATCAAACACAGATATATGATGGAATAAAATTTTGTAATCGTTCTATGTATCTAATCAGATTTCAAGTGGAGCTCTGTCTTTTTTACGATTTGAGACGTATTTAGTCTGTATTAGACCTAGGATGAGACTTTCCTTCGTTCAGGAATTCAATCGCTAGCTTCATTAATAACTGAAAATTAAAAGTCGTTCAAATGCTCTGTACATTATATCTTATGCAATGTATACATCGAAAACGTCAAGATAACTTGAAATAAAGAGGCAGGACGTCATTCGACACGGGAAAGAACGATTCCAAACGTTTCGGATGTATCAAATACAGATATATGATGGAACTAAAGTATTGTGTTCGATCCATGTATCTAATCAGATTTCAAGTGGAGCTCTGTCTTTTTTACGATTTGAGACGTATTTACTCTGTATTAGACCTAGGATGAGACTTTCCTTCATTCAGGAATTCAATCGATAGCTTCATTAATAACTGAAAATTAAAAGACGTTCAAATGCGCTGTACATTATATCTTATGCAATGTATACATAGAAAACGTCAAGATAACTTAAAATATAGACGGTAGGACGTAATTTGACACGGAAAGAACGATTCCAAACGTTTCGGAGGTATCAAACACAGATATATGATGGAATAAAGTATTGTGATCGTTCTATGTATCTAATCAGATTTCAAGTGGAGCTCTGTATTTTTTACGATTTGAGACGTATTTACTCTGTATTAGACCTAGGATGAGACTTTCCTTCATTCAGGAATTCAATCGATAGCTTCATTAATAACTGAAAATTAAAAGACGTTCAAATGCGCTGTACATTATATCTTATGCAATGTATACATCGAAAACGTCAAGATAACTTAAAATATAGAGGTAGGACGTAATTCGACACGAGAAAGAACGATTCCTAACGTTTCGGAGGTATCAAACACAGATATATGATGGAATTAAAGTCTTGTGCTCGTTCTATGTATCTAATCAGATTTCAAGTGGAGCTCTGTCTTTTTTACGATTTGAGACGTATTTACTCTGTATTAGACCTAGGATGAGACTTTCCTTCGTTCAGGAATTCAATCGCTAGCTTCATTAATAACTGAAAATTAAGAGACGTTCAAATGCTCTGTACATTATATCTTATGCAATGTATACATAGGAAACGTCAAGATAACTCAAAATATAGAGGTAGGACGTATTTTGACACGCGAAAGAACGATTCCTAACGTTTCGGATGTATCAAACACAGATATATGATGGAATTAAATTTTGTAATCGTTCTATGTATCTAATCAGATTTCAAGTGAAGCTCTGTCTTTTTTACGATTTGAGACGTATTTAGTCTGTATTAGACCTAGGATGAGACTTTCCTTCGTTCAGGAATTCAATCGCTAGCTTCATTAATAACTGAAAATTAAAAGACGTTCAAATGCTCTGTACATTATATCTTATGCAATGTATACATAGAAAACGTCAAGATAACTTAAAATATAGAGGTAGGACGTAATTTGACACGAGAAAGAACGATTCCTAACGTTTCGGAGGTATCAAACACAGATATATGATGGAATTAAATCTTGTAATCGTTCTGTGTATCTAATCAGATTTCAAGTGGAGCTCTGTCTTTTTTACGATTTGAGACGTATTTACTCTGTATTAGACCTAGGATGAGACTTTCCTTCGTTCAGGAATTCAATCGATAGCTTCATTAATAACTGAAAATTAAACGACGTTCAAATGCGCTGCACATTATATCTTATGCAATGTATACATAGAAAACGTCAAGATAACTTAAAATATAGAGGTAGGACCTAATTTGACACGAGAAAGAACGATTCCTAACGTTTCGGAGGTATCAAACACAGATATATGATGGAATTAAATCTTCTAATCGTTCTATGTATCTGATCAGATTTCAAGTGGAGCTCTGTATTTTTTACGATTTGAGACGTATTTAGTCTGTATTAGACCTATTATGAGACTTTCCTTCGTTCAGGAATTCAATCGCTAGCTTCATTGATAACTGAAAATTAAAAGTCGTTCAAATGCTCTGTACATTATATCTTATGCAATGTATACATAGAAAACGTCAAGATAACTTGGAATATAGAGGTAGGACTTAATTTGACACGAGATAGAACGATTCCTAACGTTTCGGAGGTATCAAACACTGATATATGATGGAATTAAATCTTCTAATCGTTCTATGTATCTAATCAGATTTCAAGTAGAGCTCTGTATTTTTTACGATTTGAGACGTATTTACTCTGTATTAGACCTAGGATGAGACTTTCCTTCGTTCAAGAATTCAATCGATAGCTTCATTAATAACTGAAAATTTAACGACTTTCAAATGCGCTGCACATTATATCTTATGCAATGTATACATAGAAAACGTCAAGATAACTTAAAATATAGAGGTAGGACTTAATTTGACACGAGATAGAACGATTCCTAACGTTTCGGATGTATCAAACACAGATATATGATGGAATTAAATTTTGTAATCGTTCTATGTATCCAATCAGATTTCAAGTGAAGCTCTGTCTTTTTTACGATTTGAGACGTATTTACTCTGTATTAGACCTAGGATGAGACTTTCCTTCATTCAGGAATTCAATCGATAGCTTCATTAATAACTGAAAATTAAACGACGTTCAAATGCGCTGCACATTATATCTTATGCAATGTATACATAGAAACGTCAAGATAACTTAAAATATAGAGGTAGGACGTAATTTGACACGCGAAAGAACGATTCCTAACGTTTCAGAGGTATCAAACACAGATATATGATGGAATTAAATTTTGTAATCGTTCTATGTATCTAATCAGATTTCAAGTGAAGCTCTGTCTTTTTTACGATTTGAGACGTATTTACTCTGTATTAGACCTAGGATGAGACTTTCCTTCGTTCAGGAATTCAATCGATAGCTTCATTAATAACTGAAAATTAAAAGACGTTCAAATGCGCTGTACATTATATCTTAT
Source organism: Meloe dianella (assembly GCA_028455855.1). Classification (NCBI taxonomy): domain Eukaryota; kingdom Metazoa; phylum Arthropoda; class Insecta; order Coleoptera; family Meloidae; genus Meloe; species Meloe dianella. Next base: position 147,444 of record JAPTHL010000012.1, on the reverse strand, counting down.
GCAATGTATACATAGAAAACGTCAAGATAACTTAAAATATAGAGGTAGGACGTAATTTGACACGAGAAGAACGATTCCTAACGTTTCGGAGGTATCAAACACAGATATATGATGGAATAAAATTTTGTAATCGTTCTATGTATCTAATCAGATTTCAAGTGGAGCTCTGTCTTTTTTACGATTTGAGACGTATTTACTCTGTATTAGACCTAGGATGAGACTTTCCTTCGTTCAGGAATTCAATCGCTAGCTTCATTAATAACTGAAAATTAAAAGACGTTCAAATGCGCTGTACATTATATCTTATGCAATGTATACATAGAAAACGTCAAGATAACTTAAAATATAGAGGTAGGACGTAATTTGACACGCGAAAGAACGATTCCTAACGTTTCGGAGGTATCAAACACAGATATATGATGGAATAAAATTTTGTAATCGTTCTATGTATCTAATCAGATTTCAAGTGAAGCTCTGTCTTTTTCACGATTTGAGACGTATTTACTCTGTATTAGACCTAGGATGAGACTTTCCTTCGTTCAGGAATTCAATCGCTAGCTTCATTAATAACTGAAAATTAAAAGACATTCAAATGCTCTGTACATTATATCTTATGCAATGTATACATAGAAAACGTCAAGATAACTTAAAATATAGAGGTAGGACGTAATTTGACACGCGAAAGAACGATTCCTAACGTTTCGGAGGTATCAAACACAGATATATGATGGAATTAAATTTTGTAATCGTTCTATGTATCTAACCAGATTTCAAGTGAAGCTCTGTATTTTTTATGATTTGAGACGTATTTAGTCTGTATTAGACCTAGGATGAGACTTTCCTTCGTTCAGGAATTCAATCGCTAGCTTCATTAATAACTGAAAATTAAAAGTCATTCAACTGCTCTGTACATTATATCTTATGCAATGTATACATAGAAAACGTCACGATAACTTGAAATAAAGAGGCAACACGTCATTCGACACGGGAAAGAACGATTCCAAACGTTTCAGATGTATCAAATACAGATATATGATGGAATAAAGTATTGTGTTCGATCCGTGTATCTAATCAGATTTCAAGTGCAGCTTTGTCTTTTTTACGATTTGAGACGTATTTACTCTGTATTAGACCTAGGATGAGACTTTCCTTCATTCAGGAATTCAATCGATAGCTTCATTAATAACTGAAAATTAAAAGACGTTCAAAAGCGCTGTACATTATATCTTATGCAATCTATACATCGAAAACGTCAAGATAACTTAAAATATAGAGGTAGGACGTAATTTGACACGAGAAAGAACGATTCCTAACGTTTCGGAGGTATCAAACACAGATATATGATGGAATAAAATCTTCTAATCGTTCTATGTATCTAATCAGATTTCAAGTGGAGCTCTGTCTTTTTTACGATTTGAGACGTATTTACTCTGTATTAGACCTAGGATGAGACTTTCCTTCGTTCAGGAATTCAATCGATAGCTTCATTAATAACTGAAAATTAAACGACGTTCAAATGCGCTGCACATTATATCATATGCAATGTATACATAGAAAACGTCAAGATAACTTAAAATATAGAGGTACGACGTAATTCGACACGCGAAAGAACGATTCCTAACGTTTCGGAGGTATCAAACACAGATATATGATGGAATTAAATTTTGTAATCGTTCTATGTATCTAATCAGATTTCAAGTGGAGCTCTGTATTTTTTACGATTTGAGACGTATTTAGCTCTGTATTAGACCTAGGATGAGACTTTCCTTCGTTCAGGAATTCAATCGCTAGCTTCATTAATAACTGAAAATTAAAAGACGTTCAAATGCTCTGTACATTATATCTTATGCAATGTATACATAGAAAACGTCAAGATAACTTAAAATATAGCGGTAGGACGTAATTTGACACGAGAAAGAACGATTCCAAACGTTTCGGAGGTATCAAACACAGATATATGATGGAATAAAGTATTGTGTTCGATCTGTGTATCTAATCAGATTTCAAGTGGAGCTTTGTCTTTTTTACGATTTGAGACGTAGTTACTCTGTATTAGACCTAGGATGAGACTTTCCTTCGTTCAGGAATTCAATCGATAGCTTCATTAATAACTGAAAATTAAACGACGTTCAAATGCGCTGCACATTATATCATATGCAATGTATACATCAAAAACGTCAAGATAACTTGAAATAAAGAGGTAGGACGTCATTCGACACGGAAAGAACGATTCCAAACGTTTCAGATGTATCAAACACAGATATATGGTGGAATAAAGTTTTGTGTTCGATCTGTGTATCTAATCAGATTTCAAGTGCAGCTTTGTCTTTTTTACGATTTGAGACGTATTTACCCTGTATTAGACCTAGGATGAGACTTTCCTTCGTTCAGGAATTCAATCGATAGCTTCATTAATACCTGAAAATTAAAAGAGGTTCAAATGCTCTGTACATTATATCTTATGCAATGTATACATAGAAAACGTCAAGATAACTCAAAATATAGGAGTAGGACGTAATTTGACACGCGAAAGAACGATTCCTAACGTTTCGGAGGTATCAAACACAGATATATGATGGAATTAAATTTTGTAATCGTTCTATGTATCTAATCATATTTCAAATGGAGCTCTGTCTTTTATACAATTTGAGACGTATATACTCCGTATTAGACCTAGGAAGAGACTTTCCTTCGTTCAGGAATTCAATCGCTAGCTTCATTAATAACTGAAAATTAAAAGACGTTCAAATGCGCTGTACATTATATCTTATGCAATGTATACATAGAAAACGTCAACATAACTTAAAATATAAGAGGTAGGACGTAAGTTGACACGAGAAAGAGTGATTCCTAACGTTTCGGAGGTATAAAACACAGATATATGATGGAATAAAATTTTGTAATTGTTCTATGTATCTAATCAGATTTCAAGTGGAGCTCTGTCTTTTTTACGATTTGAGACGTATTTAGTCTGTATTAGACCTGGGATGAGACTTTCCTTCGTTCAGGAATTCAATCGCTAGCTTCATTAATAACTGAAAATTAAGAGACGTTCAAATGCTCTGTACATTATATCTTATGCAATGTATACATAGGAAACGTAAAGATTACTCAAAATATAGAGGTAGGACGTATTTTGACACGCGAAAGAACGATTCCTAACGTTTCGGAGGTATCAAACACAGATATATGATGGAATTAAATTTTGTAATCGTTCTATGTATCTAACCAGATTTCAAGTGAAGCTCTGTATTTTTTATGATTTGAGACGTATTTAGTCTGTATTAGACCTAGGATGAGACTTTCCTTCGTTCAGGAATTCAATCGCTAGCTTCATTAATAACTGAAAATTAAAAGTCATTCAACTGCTCTGTACATTATATCTTATGCAATGTATACATAGAAAACGTCACGATAACTTGAAATAAAGAGGCAGGACGTCATTCGACACGGGAAAGAACGATTCCAAACGTTTCAGATGTATCAAATACAGATATATGATGGAATAAAGTATTGTGTTCGATCCGTGTATCTAATCAGATTTCAAGTAGAGCTCTGTCTTTTTTACGATTTGAGACGTATTTACTCCGTATTAGACCTAGGATGAGACTTTCCTTCGTTCAGGAATTCAATCGCTAGCTTCATTAATAACTGAAAATTAAAAGACGTTCAAATGCGCTGTACATTATATCTTATGCAATGTATACATAGAAAACGTCAAGATAACTTAAAATATAGAGGTAGGACGTAATTTGACACGAGAAAGAGCGATTCCTAACGTTTCGGAGGTATCAAACACAGATATATGATGGAATAAAATTTTGTAATTCGTTCTATGTATCTAATCAGATTTCAAGTGGAGCTCTGTCTTTTTTACGATTTGAGACGTATTTAGTCTGTATTAGACCTGGGATGAGACTTTCCTTCGTTCAGGAATTCAATCGCTAGCTTCATTAATAACTGAAAATTAAAAGACGTTCAAATGCGCTGTACATTATATCTTATGCAATGTATACATCGAAAACGTCAAGATAACTTAAAATATAGAGGTAGGACGTAATTTGACACGCGAAAGAACGATTCCTAACGTTTCGGAGGTATCAAACACAGATATATGATGGAATTAAATTTTGTAATCGTTCTATGTATCTAATCAGATTTCAAGTGGAGCTCTGTATTTTTTACGATTTGAGACGTATTTAGTCTGTATTAGACCTAGGATGAGACTTTCCTTCGTTCAGGAATTCAATCGCTAGCTTCATTAATAACTGAAAATTAAAAGACGTTCAAATGCTCTGTACATTATATCTTATGCAATGTATACATAGGAAACGTAAAGATTACTCAAAATATAGAGGTAGGACGTAATTTGACACGCGAAAGAACGATTCCTAACGTTTCGGAGGTATCAAACACAGATATATGATGGAATTAAATTTTGTAATCGTTCTATGTATCTAATCAGATTTCAAGTGGAGCTCTGTCTTTTTTACGATTTGAGACGTATTTAGTCTGTATTAGACCTAGGATGAGACTTTCCTTCGTTCAGGAATTCAATCGCTAGCTTCATTAATAACTGAAAATTAAAAGACGTTCAAATGCTCTGTACATTATATCTTATGCAATGTATACATAGAAAACGTCAAGATAACTTGAAATAAAGAGGCAGGACGTCATTCGACACGGGAAAGAACGATTCCAAACGTTTCAGATGTATCAAATACAGATATATGATGGAATAAAGTATTGTGTTCGATCCGTGTATCTAATCAGATTTCAAGTAGCAGCTTTGTCTTTTTTACGATTTGAGACGTATTTACTCTGTATTAGACCTAGGATGAGACTTTCCTTCATTCAGGAATTCAATCGATAGCTTCATTAATAACTGAAAATTAAAAGACGTTCAAAAGCGCTGTACATTATATCTTATGCAATCTATACATCGAAAACGTCAAGATAACTTGAAATATATAGGTAGGACGTAATTTGACACGCGAAAGAACGATTCATAACGTTTCGGAGGTATCAAACACAGATATATGATGGAATTAAATCTTCTAATCGTTCTATGTATCTAATCTGATTTCAAGTGGAGCTCTGTATTTTTTACGATTTGAGACGTATTCAGTCTGCTATTAGACCTAGGATGAGACTTTCCTTCATTCAGGAATTCAATCGATAGCTTCATTAATAACTGAAAATTAAACGACGTTCAAATGCGCTGCACATTATATCATATGCAATGTATACATCAAAAACGTCAAGATAACTTGAAATAAAGAGGTAGGACGTCATTCGACACGGGAAAGAACGATTCCAAACGTTTCAGATGTATCAAACACAGATATATGGTGGAATAAAGTTTTGTGTTCGATCTGTGTATCTAATCAGATTTCAAGTGCAGCTTTGTCTTTTTTACGATTTGAGACGTATTTACCCTGTATTAGACCTAGGATGAGACTTTAATTCGTTCAGGAATTCAGTCGATAGCTTCATTAATACCTGAAAATTAAAAGAGGTTCAAATGCTCTGTACATTATATCTTATGCAATGTATACATAGAAAACGTCAAGATAACTCAAAATATAGGAGTAGGACGTAATTTGACACGAGAAAGAACGATTCCTAACGTTTCGGAGGTATCAAACACAGATATATGATGGAATTAAAGTTTGTAATCGTTCTATGTATCTAATCATATTTCAAATGGAGCTCTGTCTTTTATACAATTTGAGACGTATATACTCCGTATTAGACCTAGGAAGAGACTTTCCTTCGTTCAGGAATTCAATCGCTAGCTTCATTAATAACTGAAAATTAAAAGACGTTCAAATGCGCTGTACATTATATCTTATGCAATGTATACATAGAAAACGTCAACATAACTTAAAATATAGAGGTAGGACGTAAGTTGACACGAGAAAGAGTGATTCCTAACGTTTCGGAGGTATAAAACACAGATATATGATGGAATAAAATTTTGTAATTGTTCTATGTATCTAATCAGATTTCAAGTGGAGCTCTGTCTTTTTTACGATTTGAGACGTATTTAGTCTGTATTAGACCTGGGATGAGACTTTCCTTCGTTCAGGAATTCAATCGATAGCTTCATTAATAACTGAAAATTAAAAGACGTTCAAATGCTGCTGTACATTATATCTTATGCAATGTATACATAGGAAACGTCAAGATGACTTAAATTATAGAGGTAGGACGTAATTTGACACGAGAAAGAACGATTCCTAACGCTTCGGAGGTATCAAACACAGATATATGATGGAATTAAATTTTGTAATCGTTCTATGTATCTAACCAGATTTCAAGTGAAGCTCTGTATTTTTTATGATTTGAGACGTATTTAGTCTGTATTAGACCTAGGATGAGACTTTCCTTCGTTCAGGAATTCAATCGCTAGCTTCATTAATAACTGAAAATTAAAAGTCATTCAACTGCTCTGTACATTATATCTTATGCAATGTATACATAGAAAACGTCACGATAACTTGAAATAAAGAGGCAGGACGTCATTCGACACGGGAAAGAACGATTCCAAACGTTTCAGATGTATCAAATACAGATATATGATGGAATAAAGTATTGTGTTCGATCCGTGTATCTAATCAGATTTCAAGTAGAGCTTTGTCTTTTTTACGATTTGAGACGTATTTACTCTGTATTAGACTTAGGATGAGACTTTCCTTCGTTCAGGAATTCAATCGATAGCTTCATTAATAACTGAAAATTAAAAGACGTTCAAAAGCGCTGTACATTATATCTTATGCAATCTATACATCGAAAACGTCAAGATAACTTAAAATATAGAGGTAGGACGTAATTTGACACGAGAAAGAACGATTCCTAACGTTTCGGAGGTATCAAACACAGATATATGATGGAATTAAATCTTGTAATCGTTCTATGTATCTAACCAGATTTCAAGTGAAGCTCTGTATTTTTTACGATTTGAGACGTATTCAGTCTGTATTAGACCTAGGATGAGACTTTCCTTCGTTCAGGAATTCAATCGCTAGCTTCATTAATAACTGAAAATTAAAAGTCATTCAACTGCTCTGTACATTATATCTTATGCAATGTATACATAGAAAACGTCACGATAACTTGAAATAAAGAGGCAGGACGTCATTCGACACGGGAAAGAACGATTCCAAACGTTTCAGATGTATCAAACACAGATATATGGTGGAATAAAGTATTGTGTTCGATCTGTGTATCTAATCAGATTTCAAGTGCAGCTTTGTCTTTTTTACGATTTGAGACGTATTTACTCTGTATTAGACCTAGGATGAGACTTTCCTTCGTTCAGGAATTCAATCGATAGCTTCATTAATAACTGAAAATTAAAAGACGTTCAAAAGCGCTGTACATTATATCTTATGCAATGTATACATCGAAAACGTCAAGATAACTTAAAATATAGAGGTAGGACGTAATTTGACACGAGAAAGAACGATTCCTAACGTTTCAGGAGGTATCAAACACAGATATATGATGGAATAAAATTTTGTAATCGTTCTATGTATCTAATCAGATTTCAAGTGGAGCTCTGTCTTTTTTACGATTTGAGACGTATTTAGTCTGTATTAGACCTAGGATGAGACTTTCCTTCGTTCAGGAATTCAATCGATAGCTTCATTAATAACTGAAAATTAAACGACGTTCAAATGCGCTGCACATTATATCATATGCAATGTATACATAGAAAACGTCAACATAACTTAAAATATAGAGGTAGGACGTAAGTTGACACGAGAAAGAGTGATTCCTAACGTTTCGGAGGTATAAAACACAGATATATGATGGAATAAAATTTTGTAATTGTTCTATGTATCTAATCAGATTTCAAGTGGAGCTCTGTCTTTTCTACGATTTGAGACGTATTTAGTCTGTATTAGACCTGGGATGAGACTTTCCTTCGTTCAGGAATTCAATCGCTAGCTTCATTAATAACTGAAAATTAAGAGACGTTCAAATGCTCTGTACATTATATCTTATGCAATGTATACATAGGAAACGTAAAGATTACTCAAAATATAGAGGTAGGACGTATTTTGACACGCGAAAGAACGATTCCTAACGTTTCGGAGGTATCAAACACAGATATATGATGGAATTAAATTTTGTAATCGTTCTATGTATCTAACCAGATTTCAAGTGAAGCTCTGTATTTTTTATGATTTGAGACGTATTTAGTCTGTATTAGACCTAGGATGAGACTTTCCTTCGTTCAGGAATTCAATCGCTAGCTTCATTAATAACTGAAAATTAAAAGTCATTCAACTGCTCTGTACATTATATCTTATGCAATGTATACATAGAAAACGTCACGATAACTTGAAATAAAGAGGCAGGACGTCATTCGACACGGGAAAGAACGATTCCAAACGTTTCAGATGTATCAAATACAGATATATGATGGAATAAAGTATTGTGTTCGATCCGTGTATCTAATCAGATTTCAAGTAGAGCTTTGTCTTTTTTACGATTTGAGACGTATTTACTCTGTATTAGACCTAGGATGAGACTTTCCTTCATTCAGGAATTCAATCGATAGCTTCATTAATAACTGAAAATTAAAAGACGTTCAAAAGCGCTGTACATTATATCTTATGCAATCTATACATCGAAAACGTCAAGATAACTTAAAATATAGAGGTAGGACGTAATTTGACACGAGAAAGAACGATTCCTAACGTTTCGGAGGTATCAAACACAGATATATGATGGAATTAAATCTTGTAATCGTTCTATGTATCTAATCAGATTTCAAGTGGAGCTCTGTATTTTTTACGATTTGAGACGTATTCAGTCTGTATTAGACCTAGGATGAGACTTTCCTTCGTTCAGGAATTCAATCGATAGCTTCATTAATAACTGAAAATTAAACGACGTTCAAATGCGCTGCACATTATATCATATGCAATGTATACATCAAAAACGTCAAGATAACTTGAAATATAGAGGTAGGACGTAATTCGACACGGGAAAGAACGATTCCAAACGTTTCGGAGGTATCAAACACAGATATATGATGGAATAAAGTATTGTGTTCGATCTGTGTATCTAATCAGATTTCAAGTGCAGCTTTGTCTTTTTTACGATTTGAGACGTATTTACTCTGTATTAGACCTAGGATGAGACTTTCCTTCGTTCAGGAATTCAATCGCTAGCTTCATTAATAACTGAAAATTAAAAGACGTTCAAAAGCGCTGTACATTATATCTTATGCAATGTATACATCGGAAACGTCAAGATAACTTAAAATATAGAGGTAGGACGTAATTTGACACGCGAAAGAACGATTCCTAACGTTTCGGAGGTATCAAACACAGATATATGATGGAATTAAAGTTTTGTAATCGTTCTATGTATCTAATCAGATTTCAAGTGGAGCTCTGTATTTTTTACGATTTGAGACGTATTTACTCTGTATTAGACCTAGGATGAGACTTTCCTTCGTTCAGGAATTCAATCGCTAGCTTCATTAATAACTGAAAATTAAAAGACGTTCAAATGCGCTGTACATTATATCTTATGCAATGTATACATAGAAAACGTCAAGATAACTTAAAATATAGAGGTAGGACGTAATTTGACACGAGAAAGAACGATTCCAAACGTTTCAGGTGTATCAAACGCAGATATATGATGGAATAAAGTTTTGTGAATCGATCTATGTATCTAATCAGATTTCAAGTGGAGCTCTGTCTTTTTTACGATTTGAGACGTATTTACTCTGTATTAGACCTAGGATGAGACTTTCCTTCGTTCAGGAATTCAATCGCTAGCTTCATTAATAACTGAAAATTAAAAGACGTTCAAATGCTCTGTACATTATATCTTATGCAATGTATACATCGAAAACGTCAAGATAACTTAAAATATAGAGGTAGGACGTAATTTGACACGAGAAAGAACGATTCCTAACGTTTCGGAGGTATCAAACACAGATATATGATGGAATTAAATTTTGTAATCGTTCTATGTATCTAACCAGATTTCAAGTGAAGCTCTGTATTTTTTACGATTTGAGACGTATTTACTCTGTATTAGACCTAGGATGAGACTTTCCTTCGTTCAGGAATTCAATCGACTAGCTTCATTAATAACTGAAAATTAAAAGACGTTCAAATGCGCTGTACATTATATCTTATGCAATGTATACATCAGAAAACGTCAAGATAACTTGAAATATAGAGGTAGGACGTCATTCGACACGCGAAAGAACGATTCCAAACGTTTCAGAGGTATCAAACACAGATATATGATGGAATAAAGTTTTGTGTTCGATCTGTGTATCTAATCAGATTTCAAGTAGAGCTTTGTCTTTTTTACGATTTGAGACGTATTTACTCTGTATTAGACCTAGGATGAGACTTTCCTTCGTTCAGGAATTCAATCGCTAGCTTCATTAATAACTGAAAATTAAAAGACGTTCAAATGCGCTGTACATTATATCTTATGCAATGTATACATCGAAAACGTCAAGATAACTTAAAATATAGCGGTAGGACGTCATTTGACACGGGACAGAACGATTCCAAACGTTTCAGATGTATCAAATACAGATATATGATGGAATAAAGTATTGTGTTCGATCTGTGTATCTAATCAGATTTCAAGTGCAGCTTTGTCTTTTTTACGATTTGAGACGTATTTACTCTGTATTAGACCTAGGATGAGACTTTCCTTCGTTCAGGAATTCAATCGATAGCTTCATTAATAACTGAAAATTAAAAGACGTTCAAAAGCGCTGTACATTATATCTTATGCAATGTATACATCGAAAACGTCAAGATAACTTAAAATATAGAGGTAGGACGTAATTTGACACGAGAAAGAACGATTCCTAACGTTTCGGAGGTATCAAACACAGATATATGATGGAATAAGATTTTGTAGTTCGATCTGTGTATCTAATCAGATTTCAAGTGGAGCTTTGTCTTTTTTACGATTTGAGACGTATTTACTCTGTATTAGACCTAGGATGAGACTTTCCTTCGTTCAGGAATTCAATCGATAGCTTCATTAATAACTGAAAATTAAAAGACGTTCAAATGCGCTGTACATTATATCTTATGCAATGTATACATAGGAAACGTCAAGATAACTTAAAATATAGAGGTAGGACGTAATTTGACACGAGAAAGAACGATTCCAAACGTTTCAGATGTATCAAACGCAGATATATGATGGAATTGAGTTTGGTAATCGTTCTATGTATCTAATCAAATTTCAAGTGAAGCTCTGTCTTTTTTACGATTTGAGACGTATTTACTCTGTATTAGACCTAGGATGAGACTTTCCTTCGTTCAGGAATTCAATCGATAGCTTCATTAATAACTGAAAATTAAAAGACGTGCAAATGCTCTGTACATTATATCTTATGCAATGTATACATAGGAAACGTAAAGATTACTCTAAATATAGAGGTAAGAAGTAATTTGACACGCGAAAGAACGATTCCTAACGTTTCGGAGGTATCAAACACAGATATATGATGGAATTAAATTTTGTAATCGTTCTATGTATCTAAACAGATTTCAAGTGGAGCTCTGTATTTTTTACGATTTGAGACGTATTTAGTCTGTATTAGACCTAGGATGAGACTTTCCTTCGTTCAGGAATTCAATCGCTAGCTTCATTAATAACTGAAAATTCAAAGACGTTCAAATGCTCTGTACATTATATCTTATGCAATGTATACATAGAAAACGTCAAGATAACTTAAAATATAGAGGTAGGACGTAATTTGACACGAGAAAGAACGATTCCTAACGTTTCGGAGGTATCAAACACAGATATATGATGGAATTAAAGTTTTGTAATCGTTCTATGTATCTAATCAGATTTCAAGTGGAGCTTTGTCTTTTTTACGATTTGAGACGTATTTAGTCTGTATTAGACCTAGGATGAGACTTTCCTTCGTTCAGGAATTCAATCGCTAGCTTCATTAATAACTGAAAATTAAAAGACGTTCAAATGCGCTGTACATTATATCTTATGCAATGTATACATCGAAAACGTCAAGATAACTTAAAATATAGAGGTAGGACGTAATTTGACACGAGAAAGAACGATTCCTAACGTTTCGGAGGTATCAAACACAGATATATGATGGAATTAAATTTTGTAATCGTTCTATGTATCTAATCAGATTTCAAGTGGAGCTCTGTATTTTTTACGATTTGAGACGTATTTAGTCTGTATTAGACCTAGGATGAGACTTTCCTTCGTTCAGGAATTCAATCGCTAGCTTCATTAATAACTGAAAATTAAAAGACGTTCAAATGCTCTGTACATTATATCTTATGCAATGTATACATAGAAAACGTCAAGATAACTTGAAATATAGAGGTAGGACGTAATTTGACACGAGAAAGAACGATTCCTAACGTTTCGGAGGTATCAAACACAGATATATGGTGGAATTAAAGTTTTGTGTTCGATCTATGTATCTAATCAGATTTCAAGTGCAGCTTTGTCTTTTTCACGATTTGAGACGTATTTATCTGTATTAGACCTAGGATGAGACTTTCCTTCGTTCAGGAATTCAATCGATAGCTTCATTAATAACTGAAAATTAAAAGACGTTCAAATGCTCTGTACATTATATCTTATGCAATGTATACATAGAAAACGTCAAGATAACTCAAAATATAGAGGTAGGACGTAATTTGACACGCGAAAGAACGATTCCTAACGTTTCGGAGGTATCAAACACAGATATATGATGGAATTAAATTTTGTAATCGTTCTATGTATCTAATCAGATTTCAAGTGGAGCTCTGTATTTTTTACGATTTGAGACGTATTTACTCTGTATTAGACCTAGGATGAGACTTTCCTTCGTTCAGGAATTCAATCGCTAGCTTCATTAATAACTGAAAATTAAAAGACGTTCAAAAGCACTGTACATTATATCTTATGCAATGTATACATAGAAAACGTCAAGATAACTTAAAATATAGAGGTAGGACGTAATTTGACACGAGAAAGAACGATTCCTAACGTTTCGGAGGTATCAAACACAGATATATGATGGAATTAAATTTTGTAATCGTTCTATGTATCTAATCAGATTTCAAGTGGAGCTCTGTATTTTTTACGATTTGAGACGTATTTAGTCTGTATTAGACCTAGGATGAGACTTTCCTTCGTTCAGGAATTCAATCGCTAGCTTCATTAATAACTGAAAATTAAAAGACGTTCAAAAGCGCTGTACATTATATCGTATGCAATGTATACATCGAAAAATGATCAAGATGACTTGAAATAAAGAGGCAGGACGTCATTCGACACGAGAAAGAACGATTCCTACAACGTTTCGGAAGTATCAAACACAGATATAGGATGGAATAATCTTGTTAATGTGCTCGATCCGTGTATCTAATCCGATTTCAAGTGCAGCTCTGTCTTTTTTACGAATTGAGACGTATCTACTCTGTATTAGACCTAGGATGACAATCCGTCATTCAGAGCATTCGAACCTCATATAGCTTTCAGGTAATAACTGAGAGTCACAATAGACATTCCTGAACAGGCGCAAGTACGTCATCCTAGTGTCTGATACGGCGTATATACGTCTCAAGATAGTAGAAATGCAGAGCGTCACTTGGACACATGATTAGATCGTCAGACGTGTACAGAAGTGAATCCATCATATGTGTGTGTTAATACCTCCGAAACGTTCGTAATCGTTCTATCGCGTGTCAAATCACTATTCTAGATTTCAGAGTGAAGCCTCTGCATTTTCCTACGTATACATTGCAGTACGTATTTACTATATGTACAGAGCCTGGGTCAACCTCCTTCGATTCTAGCGAATTCAATCGATCAGCTATCGATTAAATACCTGAAAATCGAAGGAACGTCTCATCCTAGCGTCTGATACAGAGTGATACTTACGTCAATGAATACGTCAAGAAGCGTCAAGCTCCACTTGAAATCTGATAGGATACGCAGATTCGAACACGTAAAACGACAGTTCATCATATATCTGCGTTTCGGGAGCCCTCTGAACACATGATATGTTGCGTCGTGAATTACGTCCCTATTCTCTATGGTTCTAAGTTGTCTTGATCAGATTTCAATGTATACAGTGTCATAAGATATAATGTACAGAGCATGAGAACGACTTCAGTCTTCAGCTATCAATGACGCTGGCGATTGAGGATTCCTTGATACAAAGGAAAGTCTCAATCGCTAGACTTCATACAAGCTGATCGTCTGCAAATCGTAAAAGACGTTCAAATCCTCTGTACATTATATCTTATGCAATGTATACATAGAAAACGTCAAGATTACTCAAAATATAGAGGTAGGACGTAATTTGACACGAGAAAGAACGATTCCTAACGTTTCGGAGGTATCAAAACACAGGTATATGATGGAATTAATTTTGTAATCGTTGCTATGTATCTAATCAGTATTTACAATTGGAGCTATTTCTCGATTTAAGGCTATACAGATGTATAGCAAATCGTAAAAATACATAGCTCCACTTGAATCGATTAGTACACAGATAATTGAAACTTATTCCATCATATATCTGTGTTTGATACCTCCGAAACGTTAGGAATCGTTCTTTCGCGTGTCAAATGACGTCCTACCTCTATATTTTAAGTTATCTTGACGTTTTCTATGTATACATTGCATAAGATATAATGTACAGAGCATTTGAACGACTTTTAATTTTCAGTTATTAATGAAGCTAGCGATTGAATTCCTGAACGAAGGAAAGTCTCATCCTAGGTCTAATACAACTAAATACGTCTCAAATAGTAAAAAATACAGAGCTCCACTTGAAATCTGATTAGATACATAGAACGATTACAAAATTTAATTCCATCATATATCTGTGTTTGATACCTCCGAAACGTTCGGAATCGTTCTTTCGCGTGTCAGATTACGTCCAACCACTATATTTTAAGTATAACGTATATATAGCTGGTAACATAACGTTTTAATTTTCGTACTAATGAAGTTATTAATCAATTCCTAACAACGCAATACGGCGATAGGGGTTGTGTAGCTACTCATTAGTACAGTATTGCTATTAGACCTAGGATAGAGACTTTCCTTCGTTAGGAATTGATTCAGTGTTCATTAATACCTGAAGTTCAAAGACCTTCAGAAATGCTCTGTACATTATATCTTATGCAATGCATACATAGAAACATCAGTAACGACTTAAAATATAAGAGGGTGGACGTCATACGACACAGGGAAGGAACCATTCCAAACCATTCAGAGGTATCAAACACAGATATATGATGGAATTAAATTTTGTAATCGTTCTATGTATCTAATCAGATTTCAAGTGGAGCTTTGTCTTTTTACGATTTAAAGCAATTGGCAATGGGCTATTTACACTTGGTTCGGTTGGTCTTGCTCTTTGAGCTTATTGAGAAAACTATTATCGTTAATTTTAGGAAATGGTAGTTCGCCTCGACTAAACACTCCAATACAACCACACCAAATCAATATACATCACTTTTAGTTGAATATTCATCTTCATAAACGGCCTCATATGGTAGCCACCGCAATGGAATAATCTATAAAAATTATTTAGAATAGATAATGTAATTAATTATAAAAATAAATTCATTTGAAACATTACTTGATTGGCATGTTTACAATATTCTTGACTATATGGATCACGTGTTAATCGTGGTAAACCAAATTTAGCTACTAATGTTGATGTGACTAGACAATTTCTTGCAGCTAAATCACGATGTATTAAACGACAAAGTCGGCTAAATAATCCATTTACCACGACTTAATTGATGTAGAAGTCGCCACATTTTGGACGTATGTTGAAGCTTGGTGAGGAGCCTTTCTGGGTCGCCACAAGGAACTGCTTCAAATCGCCCTAAAAAACAAAAAAAAATAACTTACAACTACGTTACTTATAAAAAGAAGTGAATGTCGAAGAAAAAGTTCGATTTGAACTGTGAAGGTGTGAGAAAAAAATAACAACGGAAGATACTGATTATTCAAGAATCTTTAGACTATCTAAGTTCATTCTCAATTGTTGGAAATACAACAAAAATGGAATTAGGATTGTCTCATTTAGATTAAAAAAATATGATGAAACAAGAAACACGAACCCAATCGGTTGTGTCTCAAAAATGATGTAATGTGGACTCAATTTCACAGGCACAATCCATAAATTTTCACAATATTCTCATGCGATAATTTAATAAACATATCAATTTCACGTTTAAATTCAGTTAAACAATTCTCATCTTTGGTATGGTTTAATGATTTCACAGGTGCTAACATGTTATCTCGGTGGTGTTGTATTGTGAAGTTCTTCAATAGCGAATTATGACATTGGTATTACCAATTAAAACATCACCCAAATTCGCCACGACCGATTGGTCGTATTTGAATGATTGCGTGATGTGTAATTATGATGATTGGATTGGGATTTTTTGAATGATTTGAACTATGTGAATGTGTTGTTAGGCACCATCACTTTAGTTCATGTTGATTGGTGCGATGCCGTTTGATATGAACAATGACCATAACACCATATTAATACAGGATATGTCAGGATGGCCGGTATTAGTATTAGCAGCTACAAGATGTTCAATTTGCTTGGTATGATTTGGGGGTATTAGATGCGATCGGTGATTGGTGATTTCGGAATATGCGACACCAAACCATGAGCCCAATGGCTAATACGATGCATTGCGGACGTGTGATTGAAGCTGTATTGTAACAGCTGGAATTGCCATGTCGATGAAATGCATGCGGTGCTATGAAGAAATCCCATTCAAGATAATGGTAATGATTTTGGGGAATTTAGAACTTACAATGGAACAATTAATTGGAAATGTCAATTGGAACCGACGCTATTCCAGCCGTCAGTAGGATATTATTGTCGTGAGTGTCTATGGATTTCGCTGATATATGAACTGCAATTTCGAGTATGCCGAATGTTGCCAGATGGAATGGTTCATTCTAAATTGTTATCCCATTGAATTGTCGGTTTGGGATCACCTTGTATCACAATAAATGAATCAGATTGTCCTTGTGCCACTTCGGTGGGATTGTTTGAAGATGTGAGAAACTTGGAGCCACTAAAACAATAAAAATGTTGTGATACTGTAATTATAATTAATTGGATTGATATAAACTTACCAACAACATCAATATTAATTGTGACATTGATAACAGCAATACGAGCCTTTGTCTTCTTAACTCATTAGTTGGTGCTTTAGCAAAGTATAACTTGGGAGTTAAACACAGTGAGTAATCGATTTTTATAATGGCTCTGTCACCGTTTGAGTGAATATATTTACATTTGAAGTTTGATTTGACGGTGGAGCCTTCGTTGGAAATTGAATCACTTCCTTGTAGAGTAACTGAAACTAAGACATTGAAGTCACTCACAGTAGTTGAATGTAAAGTCAGAATCACTGAAAATGTAAAGATGATGATGACACAGAATTCGTTGGAAATTGAAACTAATATGATGAAATCGATTTGATGGTTTATAACCAATTGGAAACGGGCCTATTTTCATAGAATTCATATTAATTGGATGAACTTATAGACTGGAATTGGATACAATCCTTTCGTTGATAGCTTTGAAGTCAACTGGATGACGTTGATAGCAATGTCATAGAAACTTTGAAGTGATTGGATAGAGTGGCATTCAACGGGAAACGGGAACTAGTTGGAATGTGAACGGAATATGCTGGTAGATGAGTATGTTGATTTGATAGGCAAGTGCAGTTTATTTCCCATTGGGTACCTGACGGGATGATTTGCTAGCTGGGAATTGAATGGCTAGCTTCAATAACTGAAAGTGAACCTGAATGCTGCATTGTGTGATGTAACTAAAAGTAAGTGTTCAAATAGGAGGTGGAGTCATCATTCCAAAGACCATTATTAGTTTGGAAGTGCAGCAAATATGATGAAATTGGTTTTGTCGTATTGTAGATAGGATTAATGGGCTTTTGATAGCTTGATTTGAAGCAGAAGCCTGTGTACCTGAATCACATTCCCTTCCTTCAAAATAAATAAATACTAGTTAATAACTGAAATTAAAAGATTGGATGGTGCATTTCTATGTGGAATGTCATCAAAATATGAAGTAGCTATTCAAAATATAAAGCAGAGCATGGTGACAAAAACAAGTCAACCACTGGAAATTGAAGCAATATGAAATGATTGGCTATTAATAAAATTCAAGTGAAGTATTGCAAAATTGAAATGTGTTGTGTATCCATAAAATGAGTTTATTAAATAAAATAAATGGATACATCATGACTTGAAAATTGAAAGAACTGCAAATGCTTGTCATGATGTGTTATGCAATATAATGGAAACATGAACTTGAATGTAAAGATAAAGTAACGTAAAGAACAGTATAATCTTGAAATTCAAACACAATATGATGAAATTGAATTTTGTAATGGTATGTCAACAAGTAATATGAAGCTATTTAATTGGAACATATTGATCTGTATCAACTGGAATGAAGTTCCTTTGTAAAATCAATGGCTCATTGATAACTGAAAAATGAATTGAAATGTTGTGTCCCTGTCTATGCAATGTACTTGCAAATGACAACTATGATCATGAATAATAATTAACACAAAGGACTCTAACCTTTCAAAATGCAACACAATATAATGAAAATAATGGCTCTGTCAGCAGATTCAAAATCAGTTTATATTTTCAGTAGATTGCTCTGTGAATGGGATAGGTTTCCTTCCTTCAAATAAATCACTCCTTCCTAAATCATTGAAATTCAACTGAAATGCTCTGTTCATATGCAATATTTCATTGGAAACATAAAGTATTTGAAATATTTCCATAATATTCAACATAACATTTGAATATAATAAACACAATATGAATGAAATCAAAACTTTGAATGGTTTATGTTTCTGACAAATTCTGAAATGAATATACAATTTGAAACATTCATTCAACTGGATAGATTTCTAATTCAAAATAAATCACTCTTCATAATAACTCAAATCAAAAACTAATTGGAATATCATCTGTGAAATGTAACTGAAACATAATAACTGAAATATGAAACCAACTCCATGATGACAAAAGAACAATCCTCATAACTTCAAATGCAAACAGATATGAAAATGAATTTTGTAAATGGTTTATATTTGATATGAAACTGTGATGATGTATTTTCAATTGAACTTATGATATCAACTGAATGGAGTTTCCTTCGTTGAGTGAACCTTCATAATAACTGAAATTTGAAACATGGAAGTGCTGACATTCTGTGGTGATGTAATTGAATCCACAGTAACTGAAATATCAAGGTCATAATTCATCAAGACAATATTCATAGTTTAAATAAAACAGAATGAAATGATAATGCTGTATGTGGTTAGTAAATGGAAACTGTGTGTGTGCAGATTTGAATCTAGTAAACTCAGAGCTAGTTCATTCAAATCCAATCACTTTCATAGATAGTTGAAATTAAAAGGCCTTCAAAATAGCCATATCATCTGCTGTGAATGTATGAAACATAAGTCACTCAAATCTGAGTGAGCATAGTTGATTGGAAGATATTTCATCTTTGAAATCAAAACACAATGGAATAGAAAGATTTTTCACATATATGAAACAGAATTCAATTGGAACTTCCTTTTTCTTCCCATTTATAGAACATTCATATAAACTGGGATGAAACTAATTCAATTGAATGGCTAGTTCATGATAGCTTTGAAATTCAAACTGAAATGCTTTCTACCTATCTTGTTATGCAATATCTAGAAACTACTTCGATATTTGGAGGTGGAGCATGTTGAACCAAAAGGAACCTAACATTTGAAATGGAACCAATATGAATGAAACTGAAACTCTGATGGTTTATGTAACAAACTGGAATTGCGCTGTCTTTTTCCAATTGAAACATTCATTCAACTGGATAGATTTCGTTGGAATTGAATCACTTCGTAAACTGAAACTGAAAGCAGTTGAATGGCATGTAACTCTGTGAATGTCCTCAAATCAATAACTGAAATGGAAATTCATCATATAAACAAAGCAATTCAAACATTTGAATGTATTTGAAATTCAAATTCAATGAAATAAGTTTCAATAATCTAATGAATCTGAGATGAGTTATTTCATTGGAGACGTGTGCTCTGACTGAAATGGGCAGGCCTTTGAATTGATGACTTCATCATCAAAGTGAAACTGAGAATGCATGTGCATTTTTATCATGTATGAAACATTCATCACTCAGAATCTAAGGTTGATGGTGAGTCAGAGTAAGTCTTTGAAATAAAACCCATGTGAAGTAAATGAACTTAGTGTCTATGTGAATTCAAGTGAAGATATTTCAGATTTGAAACATGTAGTTGTATCCTGAGATGAAGTTTGTAACTCAGAATTGAATGGCTAGCTCATAACTGGAAGTTGGAAACTGAATGCTTTGTAGTTGTGTGAATGTATGTCATTGGAAACATAACTGAAATATCTGAGTGGAGTGTGACAAAGTACATTCCTTTGAAAATGAACCTGAATATGAAAATGATTGTAAATGGTTTTGTAACAAGTTGAAGTGAGAGTTATGTTGCATTGATCATATTGATTGTATGAACCTGAATCATCCTGACTCCAAAATCAACTGCTCCTCATAATAACTAAAATGGAAGCACTGAAATGCTGTCATTGTATGTGATATTGGAAGCAAAGTAACTGAAATAAAAGAAGAGGCAGTCATCACAACAGAACAATTCAAAAGTAAATATGAATACAATAATGAAATAAAGTATTATGTTGGATAGTATATATAAATAAATGTAAGTGCTGCCATTTGAAGCATCTTCTTGTCGCCTGATGAGTTGGAAAATAAATCAAGTATTCATCATGACTTAAATTGAAAAGATGAAAAGCATATACATTATGCAAGTGTTAATTGAAAAGCATCAAGTGCTAGAAATATGCAAGGTGGGTTGATTAACAAAAACACAGCAACATTTGAAAATGAACAGAAGTGATATGAATAAAATGTATGATGACTATCTGATAAAGATTTAAAGTGGAGGTATTTCTCGTCGATCATATGAATCTGATGAACTAGATGGAGCATTCCTGGATTTGGGAATTGAATCAATTATTCATGATAACTGATAGTAAAGCAACTATGGGAGTCATGGCTGGTGGTGATGTATTGGGAGGCGGATCATTTGAAATACAAGATGAAATAATCTCAACAAAAAATAACATTTGAAATGAAACAAGATGGAATGAGTTAAAATAAAATTTATGAAATAGTTATATGTATGGATAAAAAAAATTAGATGGGTATATTTAATTTGAAAATATTATATAATGAAATGGAGCTATTCCTATCCTAAAATAAAATGGCTAGCTGATAACTGGAAATTAAAGTGAAAGTCAAATGCTGTGCATGATATAAATGTATTTATAAAATAGTAAAATAGTGAATATGTTGCAGTCAGTCATAGTAAACAAACAATTCAAACATTCAAATAAAATGCCATATAATGAAAATGAAGTTGTTGAATATAAATGGATGTGAATAATTTTTCAGTTTAACGTCTTCTGAAAGACTACAATAAGCTTTTCCTTGGTCGAATTCAATGGATATTTTTCGTTGATATCTGAAAATCAAAAATCAAATGTAGTTTGTGAAATATAATTGAAACATAAAGATTTTCTTCAATATTCATAGGAAAATAATTCACTACAAAGAACAATTTAACCTTAAATCAAAACCAAATCAAAATAAATTTTGTGATGACATGTCAGCCATTCAAATGAAGTATTTCAGTTTGAAACATAGATTTTATAAACTGATGAACTCAACTCAAAATAAATAACTAATAATGACTTGAAAATGAACATTCTGAAATCATAGTTGATTGCAATGTCCTCAAACAAATAATTCAAATATCAAGATGAACATAATTCAAACAAACAGCAAATCAAATATTTGAAATCAAAACAAATATGGAAATGAAAGCTTTGTGTTTCAATATAATCAAAACTGAGATGAACTATTCAACTAGAAAGACATTCTCCATGTATTCAACTGAAACATTCATTGATTCAAAATAAATAAATCCTTCATAATATTCAAAATCAAAAGATTGAAATGTTATATAATTGGAAATGTAACTGAAAGTGAAGTAACTCAAATATTTGAAACAATAGTAAACAAAAGAACAATTCATCCATTCAAATGAAAGCAGATGAATGCAAATGAATTTTGAGATGACTATCTGAAATCAATTCAAGATGGAGTTTATATTTCAGATTTGAAACTGCTTTGATATTCAACTAGATAACTCAGCATTCTCCGAATTCAAGTAGAACCTTTTCTTCCTTCAAAGTCACACAACGACCTGAAATGCCCTGCATTGCATGTGATGTTCATTCAAATCATGAAACATTGATGAAGTAGACATTCAGCCAAAACGACATCCAAAACATCAAATATCCAACACAGATATAGTTGAAATGAACTCTGTCGTCTATCTAATCGATTTGATCCATTTATTTCCATTTGAAACTGCCTTTGTATTGATTAGATAGTTTCTTGTTTCAGATAAATAAATATTCATTCATACAAAATTCAAAAATCGAAGTGTATGTCCTTGTTTGTGCAATCTAGATGAAACATAAGTTCACTCCGCAATTGGAAGTGGACATGATCTAACCAAAAGAAACTCCTCATAGTTTGAAATGCAAACAGATATGAGAATGAATTTTTGTAATGGTTTTATGTATGATGATTTCAATGGAAGTATCCAATAATACTCATATACGTGAAGGATTTCGTTGGAATTGAATGGCTGACTTCATAAATCATGAAAATGAACTGAATGATGTAGTTCTATGCAATGTGAACATAACTCAAATAAGAAGATAATTGAACGGGAAGTGTGATAGCTTTCATCTTTGAAATAAACACAATAATGCAAATGAAACTTTGTAATGGTTCTATGTAACAGAATTCAAATGAATATTTCGTTGAGGATAGTATTCATATATATCAACCTGGGAATGCATTTTCCTTCGTCCAGTGGCTAGCTCATTAACTGAAATTGAAACGACTTGAATGCCCTCACATATGATGCAATGTATCATTCAAAACTAGAATAATTGAAATGTAAAGTAGTTCAACGGACAGTTCACGTGACAATGCAAACACAGATAGGTGAAATGATATGTGAGTATATATAATCAGTAAATACATATATATATTTCAGTTTGATAGTGTGCCTATGAGTCAGATAGTTGGTTTGAGATTGATAAATATACATAATGCCTCAGAAATTCAAAGATTCTGAGAATGTTTATATCATCTATGCAATGCTACATAAAACATGAAATAAGTGAAACTGTGAATGGGTAGATTTGACAAGGCAATTCATAGTTTCAATCCAAACACAATATGATAAATGAAATAGTTTTATGTATGAAATAAAGTTGATGTGAGATATGTATTTTTTCGTTGAACTTATAGATTCTGTCTGAGCATGATGAACTCATTGAATTGGATAGCATTAACTGAAATTCAACATGAAATGTCATCACATCATATGCAATGTATCAAATACATAAATCATTGATATTTGAAGTGAAATCCATAACAAAAGGCAATTGAATGCTCAGATATTTGAACAGAATGTGAATGAAGCTATGTGAATGCTGTGTTAATAAAACTCAGAAATCCATATCTCTAATTTGAACATATACATATAGAACCCTGATGATTTCCTTTGAATAGATGAATGACTTGGTATAACACAAAACAAAGAAGTTAAATGCTTTTCATTCTGCTTATGCAATGTAGTTGAAATAAAGCTGACTGGGAATATCTGAAACGATGATCTTCAAAGAGCAACATAGCAATCAAACACAATATGATGAAATGATTCTGATGACTATCTATGAATCATCTTTGAATGGAAGATATGTATTTATCCAATTGAATCTAGTATGAACTCAGAGAGTTTTTATAGTTAGATGAATGGCTAGCATAATAACTGAAATTCAAAAGAACCCTCAGAATGCTCATCCTGCTGCTCTGAATGTATCATCAAAACATAACATGACTCAGAATGCTGAGTGAGTAATTCACAAAAGTAATCCTCATAACTTGAAATAAACACAGATGAATGAAACTAATGTTTTATGTAAACAATATGAATGAAGTTTCTTTCCATTATATTAGTATATCACTGAGATGAGTTTATAATTCAGTCATTGGCTGCTTCATTAATAACTCAAAATTCAACATTCAAATGCTCTGTAGTTTGTATGCAATGTATACATGGAAACATAAAGATTCTGAAATGTGAAAATCATCTTCAACGGGAATGACAGTAACATAGTTCAAATCAAAACGAATGTGATTGAATGGGTGAATAGTTGTATGTCTTCAACCAAATTCCAAGTGAACTTTATCTTCAAACTGAGACATATACATATATCAACTGAATGATTCATAGGAATTGAATGGTCCTTCCTGAATAATCTGAAATTCAAAAGTAACTCAAATGCTATCCTCATTGTATGCAATGTAGCTGAAACATTCAGATAATTGGAATGAAACGGGAGCATGATTGAACCAAAGCAACTAAATATTTGAAATCACTCAGATACAATGATTCAATGGAGTGCTATCTGAATGCCATATAATCAATTCAAGTGACTTATTTGATTGAGACATATTGCTCTGTATGAACCTAATCACTTTATAGTCCAAATCAAATGGATAGTTGATTATTAACTGAAGATTGAAAGCATTCAAAGCACTATCCATTGTCTATGCAATATTTATACATGAAACATAATAACTGAAATCCTCAAATTCATAATATGAACCAAAAGCAGTTTATAGTTTGAAATGCAACGGGAATATGAATGAATCAAATCTTCTAATGGTTCTGTCTAATAGGATTGATGAATATATTTTCAATTTGATGGTGTTTGAGACTGCTCTGACCTAATCCATTCCTGATTAGATCAATGAATCCTCTTTAGTTGATGACTGAAAATTAATTGGGATAGTGGTATGATATGCTGATACATCAAAAACGTCAAGTAACTAAATGGCAGCATTAATTAAAAGACAATTTAACTGTTGATGAACACAGATATGATGAAAATAATTATAATGGTTGTATTAATAGATGCGGTGGATTGTTCATTTGGAGCATCTGCTTTATCAACCTGATGGTTTATTGGTTGAATTGGATAACTTCACACATAGATAACTGAAAGTCAAAAGTATTTAAATGCTATTAGTATTGTGGTTTGTGCAATGTATCGTGAAACATTAGAATCATTGGAATACCAATCATGATCAACCCAACAACAATTAGAACGTTTAATAAATACAATAATGGAAATGGAAGCATTATGTATTGGATGTTGATGCAATGGTGATCCATTATGTTTGGATTTTGAGTAGTATTATATTAACGTGATCCATTTCATTGATTCAAAATAAATAAATATTGATAAATAACTGAAATTGAACGTGAATGCTATCATATTGTTGTGAATGTATCCTGAATAGTAAAAACTATAAATGTAAAATCCATGATGAACAAAGAATTATTTTGATCCCTTTGAAAATAAAACAGAATATGATGGAAATCAATTTTCTAATGGTTCTATGTTGTTAAAATGAATTGGATAGGGTTTCTTCCGTTGAACATGTGCATGTATCAACTACAATGATTTATAGTAAAATGATGATGGCTTATTAATATCAAAAATGAAGGTATAATGCTGTTCATTGTCTTGCAATGTATGGAAACATAATAACTGAAAATATAAATGATAATGATAAACAAAAGGATCCTCATATTTTCAGATAGACAGAATGTGATGAATCAGTATGATGGTTTTCTGGTAGTTTCAAACAGTGTCTTTTCCCATTCAGTTTGTAGTATCAACCTGAAACTCCTTCAGGTGGATAGCTTTCGTTGATAGCTAGAAATTCAACTGGAAACATCATATTTGGAATATTCGTAAAGTGGAAGTTGAAGTCATAATTCGTTGGAAAGGTCATTCATAGTTGCAGTGAGACAATATGGAATTAGATTTGGTGTATGATGAAGTAGTAGAATATCCTCATAAAGTAGTATTCGTATCTGGTAGATATTTGATTTGGAATTGGATGGTAGTAACTAAAAGGAAAGTAGAAACCATAGATAGTATCTATATGATTGTAGTAAACTGAGACATTTGGAATTGAAGGACGACGTTCGTAAACCAAACCTTTAATGCAATCCAATATGATGATGAAACTATGTGTTTGTGCATATGATAGAATTGAAGTCCATTTGTATTTTTCATTTGTAACCTTCTTGTATTCAACTAATAATTCCTTGAAGGTGGCTAAACATTTTAAAATTAAACTACAAATATCCTCTTTCCAATATACTGAAACATATGGAAACTCTACGGTAGATTTCACCGACAATTCTTCATACAATCCAAACAATCATGGTTCTGTTATACCTGCTGGCGATGGCTTGGCACTTATGAAAAGTGACAAACTCTTGAAACGCTAAAACTAAAACTCAAGCTTAACTTACCATCATCAAGCCGATCCAAGTATCTCGTTCTAGAACCTGTTGAAGGTTTGAGAACGAAACAGTAAATCCAAAGTAACGGCTCACTACAAGTACATCGCTAAGATTACTCCTAACCAAGAACCAAGCGAGCAAGCACAGCAACAAGTACCACAGCGCGGGCACATTACGATTACACAATTGGCCATGGTTATGTTGTAGCACTTGGTTCAGTTACGTGTTGTTGGGGCGTCGCCCAAATCCTCGAGCAAGCTACACTTGAAATCTCATTAGATACATAGAACGATTACAAAACTCAATTCCATCATATATCTGCGTTTGATACCCCTGACACGTTTACAATCGTTCTTTCTTGTATCATATTACGTCCTTTCTCTATATGTTGAGTAATCTTGACGTTTTCTATGTATACATTGCATAAGATATAATGTACAGAGCATTTGAACGTGTTTTAATTTTCAGTTATTAATGAAGCTAGCGATTGAATTCCTGAACGAAGGAAAGTCTCATCCTAGGTCTAATACAGACTAAATACGTCTCAAATCGTAAAAAAACAGAGCTTCACTTGAAATCCGATTAGATACATAGAACGATTACAAAATTTAATTCCATCATATACTGTGTTTGATATCTCCGGAACGTTAGGAATCGTTTTTCTCGTGTCAAATTACGTCCTACATCTATATTTTAAGTTATCTTGACGTTTCCAATGTATACAATGCATAAGATCTAATGTACAGAGCATTTGAACCTCCTATAATTTTCAGTTATTAACGAAGCTGTCGATTGAATCCCTGAACGAAATAAAGCCTCATCCTAGGTCTAATACAGAGTAAATACGTCCCGAATCGTGAATATCTGTGTTTGATACCTCTGAAACGTTTACAATCGTTCTTTCTGGAGACAAATTACGTCCTACCTCTATATTGTAAGTTATCTTGACGTTTCCAATGTATACATTGCATGAGATATAATGTACAGAGCATTTGAACGTCCTTTAATTTTCAGTTATTAATGAAGCTATCGAATTGAATTCCTGAACGAAGGAAAGTCTCATCCTAGGTGTTATACAGAGTAGATAGGTCCCGAATCGTTAAAAAGACAAAGCTGCACTTGATATCTGATGAGATACACAGATCGAACACAAAACTTTATTCCATCATTTATCTGTGTTTGATACCTCTGAAACGTTACAATTCGTTCTTTCCCGTGTCAAATTACGTCCTACCTCTATATTTTGAGTTATCTTGACGTTTTCTATGTATACATTGCATAAGATATAATGTACAGAGCATTTGAACGTCTTTTAATTTTCAGGTATTAATGAAGCTATCGAATGAATTCCTGAACGAAGGAAAGTCTCATCCTAGGTCTAATACAGAGCAAATACGTCTCAAATTGTAAAAAAGACAAAGCTCCATTTGAAATATGATTAGATACATCAGAACGATTACAAAACTTAATTCCATCATATATCTGTGTTTGATACCTCTGAAACGTTAGGAATCGTTCTTTCGCGTGCCAAATTACGTCCTACCTCTATCTTTTGAGTAATCTTGACGTTTCCTATGTATACATTGCATAAGATATAATGTACAGAGCATTTGAACGTCTGTTAATTTTCAGTTATTAATGAAGCTATCGATTGAATTCCTGAACGAAGAAAAGTCTCATCCTAGGTCTTATACAGAGTAAATACGTCCCGAATCGTAAAAAAGACAGAGCTCTCCTTGAAATCTGATTAGATACATAGAACGATTACAAAACTCAATTCCATCATATATCTGCGTTTGATACCCCTGACACGTTTACAATCGTTCTTTCTTGTGTCATATTACGTCCTTCCTCTATATGTTGAGTAATCTTGACGTTTCTATGTATACATTGCATAAGATATAATGTACAGAGCATTTGAACGTGTTTTAATTTTCAGTTATTAATGAAGCTAGCGATTGAATTCCTGAACGAAGGAAAGTCTCATCCTAGGTCTAATACAGACTAAATACGTCTCAAATCGTGAAAAAACAGAGCTTCACTTGAAATCCGATTAGATACATAGAACGATTACAAAATTTAATTCCATCATATATCTGTGTTTGATACCTCCGAAACGTTTACGAATCGTTCTTTCTCGTGTCAAATTACGTCCTACCTCTATATTTTGAGTTATCTTGACGTTTCCAATGTATACATTGCATAAGATATAATGTACAGAGCATTTGAACGTCCTTTAATTTTCAGTTATTAATGAAGCTATCGATTGAATTCCTGAACGAAGGAAAGTCTCATCCTAGGTCTAATACAGAGTAAATACGTCCCAAATCGTTAAAAAGACAGAGCTGTCACTTGAAATCTGATTAGATACATAGAACGATTACAAAACTTTATTCCATCATATATCTGTGTTTGATACCTCTGAAACGTTTACAATCGTTCTTTCTGGAGTCAAATTACGTCCTACCTCTATATTTTGAGTTATCTTGACGTTTCCTATGTATACATTGCATAAGATATAATGTACAGCGCATTTGAACGTCTTTTAATTTTCAGTTATTAATGAAGCTATCGATTGAATTCCTGAACGAAGGAAAGTCTCATCCTAGGTCTAATACAGAGTAAATACGTCTCAAATCGTAAAAAAGACAAAGCTGCAGTTGAAATCTAATTAGATACACAGATCGAACACAAAACTTTATTCCATCATTTATCTGTGTTTGATACTTCTGAAACGTTAGGATTCGTTCTTTCCCGTGTCAAATTACGTCCTAACTCTATATTTTGACTTATCTTGACGTTTTCTATGTATACATTGCATAAGATATAATGTACAGAGCACTTGAACGTCCTGTTAATTTTCAGGTATTAATGAAGCTATCGATTGAATTCCTGAACGAAGAAAAGTCTCATCCTAGGTCTAATACAGAGCAAATACGTCTCAAATTGTAAAAAAGGCAAAGCTCCATTTGAAATATGATTAGATACATAGAACGATTACAAAACTTAACTCCATCATATACCTGTGTTTGATACCTCCGAAACGTTAGGAATCGTTCTTTCGCGTGCCAAATTACGTCCTACCTCTATCTTTTGAGTAATCTTGACGTTTCCTATGTATACATTGCATAAGATATAATGTATGAGCATTTGAACGTCTTTTAATTTTCAGTTATTAATGAAGCTATCGATTGAATTCCTGAACGAAAAAAGTCTCATCCTAGGTCTAATACAGAGTAAATACGTCCCAATCGTAAAAAAGACAGAGCTCTCCTTGAAATCTGATTAGATACATAGAACGATTACAAAACTCAATTCCATCATATATCTGCGTTTGATACCCCTGACACGTTTACAATCGTTCTTTCTTGTGTCATATTACGTCCTTCCTCTATATGTTGAGTAATCTTGACGTTTTCTATGTATACATTGCATAAGATATAATGTACAGAGCATTTGAACGTGTTTTAATTTTCAGTTATTAATGAAGCTAGCGATTGAATTCCTGAACGAAGGAAAGTCTCATCCTGAGGGTCTGAATAGCAATTGGTAATGGTTATGTTATGTTCTTGACTAGTACGTATTGCTATATGATACCGTTCCATTAACCCCGAAGTTGCCGTTCAGTGTTTCCTGTGTAACTGTCAGCCTAACCAGAGATAGCTTGGTCTTCCTGGAGATGGTCCTGTAATTAAAGACCCCGGTACTGTGTCGTTCATCGCCCTCAATAATAATTGGAGCAACAGTGCCTTGTTTACTGAGGAGACGAATATCTCTTAGTTTTGGAATTGCTTCCGACCTCACTAAGAAAGCAGTACCGTACACCCTTTCGATGATCATATCTCATCCACTTAACATATAAAACGAACTACAGGGTTTGTAACGGCGGATGTTAAGTAGAGCTGCGATTTCCTAACCTACATGCCCATGCAAATTCTACAAAATACCACCCTGCTGATTGTTGATCTGGGAAATGTAGATTTCACCAATGGTTATCCCGGCTGTCGATAAACATCGTTGTTCAAGATTGCTCTGCCGTGCAGATAAGCCCTTTAAATGCCACTCTTTCAATAGCGCGGTCTGATGTATCTGTCGCACTAATAAGAACAGCCCCAATCTGCCATCTTCTCCCGTGCTGTGAATTTACAGCAATTGGTAATGGCTCTTTTATTGGTTCGGTTGCATATACTTAAGATAACTTAAAATATTAGAGGTAGGAAGTCATTTGATACGGGATAGAACGATTAAAAACGTTTCGGAGGTATCAAACACAAATATATCATGGAATTAAATTTTGTAATCGTTCAATGTATCTCATCAGGTTTCAAGTGCGGCTTTGTCATTTTTACGGTTTGAGACGTATTTACTCTGTATTGACTTAGGATGAGAATTTCCTTCGTTCAGGAATTCAATCGATAGCTTCATTAATAACTGAAAATTAAAAGACGTTCAAATGTGCTGTACATTATATCTTATGCAATGTATACATAGGAAACGTCAAGATTACTCAAAATATAGAGGTAGGACGTATATTTGACACGAGAAAGAACGATTCCTAACGTTTCGGAGGTATCAAACACAGATATATGATAAATAAGTTTTGTAATCGTTCTATGTATCTAATCAGATTTCAAGTGGAGCTATCTCTTTTTACAATTTGAGACGTATTTACTCTGTATTAGACCTAGGATAAGACTTTCCTTCGTTCAGGAATTCAATCGATAGCTTCATTAATAACTGAAAATTAAAAGACGTTCAAATGCTCTGTACATTATATCTTATGCAATGTATACATAGAAAACGTCAAGATAACTTAGAATATAGAGGTAGGACGTAATTCGACACGAGAAAGAACGATTCCAAACGTTTCGGAGGTATCAAACGCAGATATATGATGGAATTAAATTTTGTAATCGTTCTATGTATCTAATCAGATTTCAAGTGGAGCTATGTCTTTTTACGATTTGAGACGTATTTAGTCTGTATTAGACCTAGGATGAGACTTTCCTTCGTTC
Organism: Meloe dianella; assembly: GCA_028455855.1. NCBI lineage: Eukaryota > Metazoa > Arthropoda > Insecta > Coleoptera > Meloidae > Meloe > Meloe dianella. Next base: position 115,838 of record JAPTHL010000012.1, on the reverse strand, counting down.
AGGAATTCAATCGCTAGCTTCATTAATAACTGAAAATTAAAAGACGTTCAAATGCTCTGTACATTATATCTTATGCAATGTATACATAGAAAACGTCAAGATGACTCAAAATATAGAGGTAGGACGTAATTTGACACGAGAAAGAACGATTCCAAACGTTTCGGAGGTATCAAACACAGATATATGATGGAATTAAGTTTTGTAATCGTTCTATGTATCTAATCAGATTTCAAGTGGAGCTCTGTCTTTTTCACGATTTGAGACGTATTTAGTCCGTATTAGACCTAGGATGAGACTTTCCTTCGTTCAGGAATTCAATCGCTAGCTTCATTAATAACTGAAAATTAAAAGACGTTCAAATGCTCTGTACATTATATCTTATGCAATGTATACATAGGAAACGTCAAGATAACTTAAAATATAGAGGTAGGAAGTCATTTGATACGGGATAGAACGATTACAAACGTTTCAGAGGTATCAAACACAAATATATCATGGAATTAAATTTTGTAATCGTTCAATGTATCTCATCAGGTTTCAAGTGCGGCTTTGTCATTTTTACGGTTTGAGACGTATTTACTCTGTATTAGACCTAGGATGAATTTCCTTCGGTCAGGAATTCAATCGATAACTTCATAAATAACCGAAAATTAATAGACGTTCAAACGCGCTGTACATTATATCTTGTGCAATGTATACATAGGAAACGTCAAGATTACTCATAATATAGAGGTAGGACGTAATCTGACCCTAGAAAGAACTATTCCAAACGTTTCAGAGGTTTCAAAGACAGCTATATGATGAAACTAAGTGTTGCAATCGTTCTATGTATCTAATCATATTTCAAATGGAGCTCTGTCTTTTTTACAATTTGAGACGTATTTGATACTGAAGCGATTGAGGGATTCTAATTCCAGCAGAGAGCGGGGATATGGTGTTGAAACGTTAGGAATCGTGCTGTCTGCTGTCAAATTAGCATGCTATACCTGTATGTTTGAGTAATCTTGGCAGGTTTGTATGTGTGCAATTGCATACAGATGATCATGCCAGGCATTTGAACGTCGTTTCATTAGTAACTGATGGAGCTAAAAGACGATTCGAATGCTCTGTAACAAAGGAAAGTCTGATCCTAGGTGTGATACAGAGAAAACATCGTGGCTCGGAATGGTGAGAGGTACGGACGTCACTTCGACACGTGGTTAGATGCATGAGACGATTCCAAACGTTTCAGAGGTCCATCATATACGCGTGATGATACCTGAAACGTTTTAATGGTTCTGTCCGTTGCCGATTGACGTCCTGCCATACGTGAGCTATCTATGACGTATGACGGTGGCAACCTGGCACATAGGGATAATGGCAACGGAAGCGTGTGAACGTCATGTTAATTGTAGTCGCTAATGGAGCCAGCGTATTGAACTCCATTAGACCAAGGATGAAGCATCTCGTCCTAGGATCTAATACAAGCTAGCTACGTCTCAAATCGTTGAAAATGCAAGCAAGTACGTCCAGTATGCTCTGCATCTACTTGGTTCAGTCGGTCTTGCAATACACGTTCAGTGATTATTCCCCTGTCAAGTACCTTTCTAAAAATAGTTGATATTAAAAACAAAAGGAGGCATTAATTAATTTTTACAGAATCAAATATGATTTCTGCAATCGAGCTATGTAATTTTTGATAAAATTAACAATAAATTTAATGTCAACTCGGACTTTATCGGTATTCACAAGTTAATACCAAAACAATGTGGGAAATTTAATCAAAGTGAATCAAAGTTTCCCAATTCGTTCTATTTCCCTTGTGCTGTGTTATCGTAAAAATATCATTTAGATTTACAGAAACATTAAAACTTGGTCGTTTTAAGTACTGTCTTATTTGAATTAATTAGTAATAAAGCCGATTTATTGATTATTACTGGTTTAGTTATTTACTATCAACACAAAAGCTTCAACAAGTAGACAGATCATCATGTGCACCTTCAATTGAATGAATGCAGAATTGTACATGAATACCGTGCATATTTGAAAATTAATTAAATTATCACATGGAAACACGATAAATTCATCAATTAAATCGTTGAAAACTAAAATTTTTGAATAGAAATGACAGCAATTTTAGTTTGTTTGTTTGTTTTAGTTATAATTTCACCGAATTTGTGCTTTAAATAAGTATTTCAACAAGATTCTTCAGCTTTTATAAATAATTACTAACAATTAATTGATTAAAACAAGTTCACTTACCAAAAATTGCAGACTATTCGTAGAATCTTCGATTGAATCATAACATTTTCGATCATCCCTTAACATCAACATATTTTCGAATAATTGTTAAGTTTCATGCCCTTTTTATTGTTGTTTGAATGTAGAACCAGCGATGATGATGGTAGTGGTGGCAATTGGCAGGTGTTGGTGGCGGTGGCGTTGACGACCAGACCACAACTGATGCTGCTTTGAAAGTTTCCATAGGGATGTGCCGTTACTAGCGTACAGACATCATTTAATAATAGAAATAATAATAACAACAAGGATTTCACGTATATAACCGCCACCAACAACGTTTTGTCTGCTACTGTAGGCGCCGCCGCCATCGCCGCCTCCCACTGTGGAAATACTGACGTCAAGGTAATATAATGCTTTGAAGAAACCTTAAAGTGTACACAACATAAAAGCTGTATCTTAGGATTAATCAAATTTAGCATCATAATGGGGTGTATATCTGATTTCATCCCACCGTTAGAGTCAATGTAAAGAAAGCGTATTCAACAAACGTATGAAGCGTTAATCTCAAGTCGTAAAAATCATTGACAAAGCTCCACTTGAATCTGATTGGATACATAGACGACAAAAATTAATTCCATCTATATCTGAGTTCGATACCTCCGAAACGTTAGGAATCGTTCATTCGCTGTCAAATTACGTCCTACCTCTATATTTTAAGTTATCTTGACGTTTTCTATGTATACATTGCATAAGATATAATGTACAGCGCATTTGAACGTCTTTTAATTTTCAGTTATTAATGAAGCTAGCGATTGAATTCCTGAACGAAGGAAAGTCTCATCCTAGGTCTAATACAGAGTAACTACAGTCTCAAATAGTAAAAAAGACAAAGCTGCCACTTGAAATCTGATTAGATACATAGAACGATTACAAAATTTAATTCCATCATATATCTGTGTTTGATCATTAGAACTGAAATTTCTATACATTTGAGACGTAGATGCTCTGTATGACCTAGATAGATTTGCTGGTTAATGATCAATGGCTAGCTCATTAATAACTGAAAATTAAATGACGTTCAAATGCTCTGTACATTATATCTTATGCAATGTATACATGGGAAACGTCAAGATAACTTAAAATATAGCGGTAGGACGTCATTCGACACGGAAAAGAACAATTCCAAACGTTTCGGATGTATCAAATACAGATATATGATGGGTTAAAGTATTGTGTTCGATCTGTGTATCTAATCAGATTCAAGTGCAGCTTTGTCTTTTTTACGATTTGAGACGTATTTACTCTGTATTAGACCTAGGATGAGACTTTCCTACATTCAGGAATTCAATCGATAGCTTCATTAATAACTGAAAACTAAAAGACGTTCAAATTGCGCTGCACATTATATCTTATGCAATGTATACATAGAAAACGTCAAGATAACTCAAAATATAAGAGGTAGGACGTAATTTGACACGAGATAGAACGATTCCTAGCGTTTCGGAGGTGTCGAACACAGATGTATGATAAAATGATTGTAATGGTGATTGAATACCTAACAAAGAGAAGTGCCATCCTCGTGTAATACAAGCTGAATCATATCGAATGGTGAAAAAGACGAAGTGCGCTTGAAATGTGATGAGATGCATAGAACAATTAGGAAACTTAATCCCATCAAGATATTATGTGATACTCTGAAACGTTTTAATCGTATATGTAGTGTCAAATGGCATCCTATTATTAGTATATGGTATATAGTAGATTAGATATGAGATGCAGAGGCGTTTGGTGGTCTTGATGCGTTATTAATGGAGGATATTCGATTGAATTCCTGAACGAAAGGAAAGTGTGATCCTAGGTGTAATACAGATGCGTCTGGAATCGATCGCAAAGTTGTACTCAAAATGTGATTGGATGCACAATCGAACACAAAACAATATCCATGGTGTCTGTGTTTGATACAACTGAAATGTTGAATCGTTCTTTAGTGATGATACAATCCAGAAGGTTGTTATGTAGTTGCTGCGTTGGTTGCATGTTGGCGATGTAGATGAAGTCGGAGGCGGTCGATTCATTGAAATTAGATATAAATGTGGCCGTATCGAATTGTGATAATGAACGTTTGAAAATGTTGAAAACATCCATCGAACATCTAGCAACCGAATTGGAAATGGTGGCAATTGTTGATGATGTTGATCAACAGCAGAAACGCAAAGAGAGTTTCGAGAAAACCCTGCAAAATTTGTATGGGAAAATCAATAAATGGCGGCGACAAATCGAGCGTGATGGCAACATTCGATATTTAACCGAATACGAACAGAAACAGCAACAATTAATCGACGATTTAATTGGTATTGATACAATTTTAGAAAGTACACCGCAAACCATCGATGAATTGGAAAATTTGAAGAATCGCCTGGATCAAATCGATGGCAACGAAGCGGTTGGGGCGAAAAAACAGCAAATCCTGGCGAAATTCCAAGAGAAACACAACGAAATTCTGATAATCGAACAGAAACTGCAGCAATCAATCGATAATTTGGCCGAATTCCATAAGGAAATCGTGAAAATCTCGCAAAATCCAAACAGTGAAGAGCGAGCGAAAGCGAAAAATTACCTGAAACAAATGCGAGATTACGTTGGGAAACTGCCGGTAATCAATCGAGAATTTTCTGAAAAACGCCAACAATTCTACGCGAACCTTCAGCAATGCTCCAATCTACTATCGAAACCATTGCCAAACCCCCACAGGAATATCGATGGTTTCTACGGATACTGGATGGAGCTGCAGGAGAGTTCCAGCCGGAAAACCGCAATTTCTCCGAACTATCCAGTATTCACCAACTACTATCAACGTTATTAGTGTTAATTCAAAGGAAATTGGACGAAATTGGTGGTTTGTACAACAAAAATCAACGAAAAACAGTCCGGATTTGGTGAAAGTCAAAGTGAAAATCGGTCAAACACCAAAATTCATCCACCAATCAATTTACAACAAATTGCAAACGAATTAAACACATTGAAACACAATGGTGGTGATGGTGGAAATTTACAAAAATCCCCGAAGATTATCGGGAAATTTTGAAAACTTACCAAAAATCATCATCAAACGAACTAAATACAGTATATTATAAATTATCAGCATAATAAGATCAATTTTGGGCAACTTGTAAAAGGAGATGGGGAAGGTGATGGTTATGGTACCTGGTTTGGTTGGTGTTTGTTGATGGTTTCCAAATACATACATACACCTGATATTACTAGCGGCAGTTAAAACGTCACGCAAAACTTATCCAAATTAAAAAGCTTCGATGACGTTAAGCGTCAGATGTGTCAAGTGAAAATTGATCGTAACCTCTGGGGACGATCATGTTGTTGTTGTTGTTGTTGTTGTTGTTGTTGTTTATAAACAATAACATAGAGTTTTCAAATACCGTGGGAATGAGTGTCAAGACGTAATTAATCATCACTAACAATTATTCTATCATTAATAATAATAATCGTATGGTAAATGTAACACATTTATTTATGGGTTATTGTTTCTTCGTTCGGTTGCGTATTGCTGTATGATTTTTATAAAGCGTTTATTTTAAAACTGTTCCAGTTGTTGAACAGAACCTGACTCGCGTACGTTGGATGAAAACAAGGCCGCCAGATTTTCCAAATATCGTTAGCGTCCTAGCGTCAAGAAGATTTCGACACTTGAAAAGAATAAGAAATTTTATTAGAATTTTCTAAAAAGAAAACAGTATTTTAGTTTCAACTATGATAAGTTAAAATTTATCTATATTATTTTTTTGTACGTTCAGACTATTAGATGATAGTCAGAATATTATTTGGTTTTCATGATAACAGAACAAAGAAATGTTTAAACGATTAGTTAACAGCGTTTTCTAGACTTGTTGTATCGAGTATTTTTATCACTTGACTTTAAGACGTCGCAGTGTTAGCATCGGTTTAACAATTTAATAAATTTATTAGTGAACAATGTTTAAATCATTAGCGTTTTAGTAATAATAAAAGTGCAGTGTTGTGTTAGTGCAGTGCGGTGCTAGTGCAGTGCAGTGTTAGTGCAGTGAAATAGTGCTAGTGCTTGATGAATGGATTGGTTTGCCATGCAGTACCAAGGGGTAAGCAGAGATTCAACTAACCGGTAAGTCGGGGATATTGAGAAGAGGACGCTACAAAGGTAGGACGTCGCGGGATTTAGAAGAGGAAACGATCCAAGGTAGGATTTGTTAATTAGTCCATGGATAATCACATGGACCAGTTAGCAAATAACAATGCCCATAATGAACATTCAGTTAGGATGCCCCCCCCCGCCCGATTATAGGGATTCAAGATAGGTTACTCCCTTACATGCCCAATAGGTTTTTTTTTATTCATCGTTTTTTGTTAGGGACAATAGGAAATTATTTTGCGAATATTTTCACCGTTTGAAAAAACGAAAATGCGCCAGGGTTTGGTGAAATGAGCAGTAACCACCCTCAACAATCGTGAAATTCGCGTATTTTCCGTGCTTTATTCGAAATAAAAGTGATTTAGTGAAAAAGTGTGTGTAGTGCAAGTGAAAAAATTAAACAGATAAGTATTATAAGTATTATGCAATTAAACAGATAAGTATATATGTGATTAAATTACAATTTAATCAAATTCTATGTTTCAGCATTATATTGTGTTTCAGTAATTTCAGATTCTTTGTAATATAATTATTTTCTTGCATTTCAGGTGATTTTCGTGAGTACCTTACATGTTAATTTTCACATTTTTTTCCCAATAGGTCTTCTACTCCTTGTTTGTTTTTTATTCAAATTGTATTTCAAAACGAAAATGCTTCAGGGTTTGGTGAGATGCGCAGTTATCCACCGTCAAATAGTAAAATTCCCGAGCTTGCCGTACTTTCTTCGAAATAAAAGTGTGTATAGTCCAAGTGAAAAAATCAAACAGGTAAATATTACACAATTAAATATAGATGTGATTAAATTAAAATCTTGTCAAATTCTATGTTTCAGCTGTATGTCGTCTTTTGGTAATTTAATATTTCTATTTCCTTCCAATTTAGAATGATTTTCGTGAGTACCTTCCATGTTTATTAACATTAACATGTTTTTCCCAATAGGTCTTCTATTCATTGTTTGTTTTTTATTCAAATTGTATTTCAAAACGAAAATGCTTCAGGGTTTAGTGAGATCTGCAGTTATCCACCGTCAAATCGTAATATTCCCGAGCTTGCCGTGCTTTCTTCGAAATAAAAGGGTGAGTCCAAGTGAAAAAATCAAACAGGTAAATATTACGCAATTAAATATAGATGTGATTAAATTAAAGATTTGTAAAATTCTATGTTTCAGCTGTATATCGTCTTTTGGTAATCTAATATTTCTATTTCCTTCCATTTTAGAATGATTTTCGTAAGTACCTTCCATGTTTATTAATTTTTACATTTTCTTTCTGCAATAGGTTTTTACTATTCATCGTTTGTTGTTAGGGACAAAAGGGGAATTATTTGCAAATATTTTTCATCGTTTGAAATTTTATTCGAATTGGTTTTTCGAAACGACAATGCGTCAGGGTCGGGTACCACCCTTAAATCGTGAAATTCGCGCGATTTTCGTGTTTTATTATATATGTGTGTGTGTGTGTGTGTGTGTGTGTAGAGAGAGAGAGAGATGTGTGTCTGTATGTGAGTGTGTGTATGTGTATTTGCGTGTGTGTATGTGTGTGTGTGTGTGTATAGTGCAAGTGAAAAAATTAAACAAATAAGTATTACACAATTAGATGTACTTATATGTGCTTAAATAACAATTTTATCAAATTCTATGTTTCAGGTTTTATATCAGCTTTACGTAATTTTGGATTCATTGTAATTCAATAATTTTATTTTCTTCCTTTTTAGATGATTTTCGTAAGTACCATTCCATGTTTATTAATTTTTACATGTAGGGAATTATTTCCGAATATTTTTCATCGTTTGAAGTCTGATTCAAATTGTTTCTCTAAATGAATTGCGCGAGAGTTTGGTACCATTCTCAAATCGTAAAATTCGCGTATTTTCCGTGCTTTATTCGTAATAAAAGTGATTAAGTGAAAACAGTGTGTGTGTGTGTGTAGTGCAAATGAAAAAATTAAACAGATAAGTATTACACAATTAAACATATATGTGATTATTTTAAAATTTTATCAAATTCTATGTTTCAGCTTTTTATCGTCTTTTGGTGATTTTAGATTCATTGTAAATTAATATTTCTGTTTTCTTGTATTTTAGATGATTTTCGTAAGTACCTTACATGTTTAATAAACATATTAATTTCAAGTTATTTTCCCCAATATTCCTTCTATTTATCGTTTGTTGTTAGGGACAATGTGGAAATTATTTACTGATATTTTCCATCGTTTGAAATTTTATTGAAATTGTTTTTCGGAACTAAAATGCGACAGGGTATGGTGAAATGAGCAGTAACCAACCTCGAATCGTACAATTCGCGTATTTTCCGTGCTTTATTCGAAATAAAAGTGATTTAGTGAAAAAAGTGTGTGTAGTGCAAGTGAAAAAATTACAACAGGTAAATATTAAACAAATAAATATATATGTGATTAGTGTAAAATTTGATCAAATTCTTTGTTTCAACTTGTATTTTGTTTTTGTAATTTTAAATTGTTTGTAATTTAATATTTTTGTTTTCTTGTATTTTAGGTGATTGTCGTAAGTAGCTTACATGTTTATTAATTTTTGTTAAATTTTTCCCAATATTCCTTCTATTCATCGTTTGTTGTTAGGGACAATGTGGAAATTATTTACTGATATTTTCCATCGTTTGAAATTTTATTAAAATTGTTTTTCGAAACGAAAACTGCGTCAGGGTTTGGTGAAATGAGCAGTAACCACCCTCAAATCGTAATATTCGCGTACTATCCGTGCTTTATTCGAAATAAAAGTGATTTAGTGAAACAAGTGTGTGAAGTGCAAGTGAAAAAATTAAACAGGTAAATATTACTCACTTGTATGTACTTTTAAATTTACAAAGTTTTATTTATTTTTAAATTTAAAATGATTTATTTACAAATCAATTTAAAGTAAAATGTCAAGGAAGCAAAAATTTATGATTAGGGTGCTTTGGGTAATTGGTGTTTCGGCATTTTTGTTTTTTTGACATTTCAACAATTCTTTTGTTCATTAATTTTGCTATATAGCTAGCGAATACTTCTAGAAGTATATAAGGGATGGCGGTTGTTTAAAATAGTTGTAATTGTTCTACTATCTAACACTGGTGCTGGGGAAAGTGGATTAGGCCTACAGGGGATACCACTATAAAAAAACGCACCATGTGCTTTACCTCAAAGGTGGTGTGGAAAAAGCACACAATTGAGGAAAAACTATCTGTTCTAACAGCAGAATTAATCTGTTTTCGTGTATGAACCAAACTTCATACTTTATCATACTTCAAATTGGTTGCCAGCTCAGTTCAACATCATTAAAATCATTTTAAATCGTAAACAACACCGCCGAGGATAGTTAAATTTAGCGCGTTTTTAGTACAATCGCAAGGCATTATGGTCTTCATGCACCGACTGCTATTCCAACTGAAGATCTGGTGAGAATGAAATTATATTCGAACAACTCATTGCATTGACCTGAATGTGGTGTCAAACGATTGTCAGTTATTGTTCGGGCCACTTTTAAAACGATTTTTCGCTGTTCGATTGTAATCGCACAGCCGTTTGGAACAGTTTTAAAACGCACGCAAAATCAACGATTATTTTCTCAACAAATGTGTTTAATTCAAAATTGTACATTGAATTAAAAATCTACTATTTAGATAGTATGTAAGTTTTAATTTTATTTTGATTATTTTACGATTATTCAGGATAATTACGTCTCAATTATATTATGTTCAATTTATGAACGCAGCTTCAATGTATCCCTACCACAGTTTCCAAAATATTTCCATCTGTCAAATGTCAATTAGAACAACGTTTACCACGAAAATCAACAAATGGCAATAATTTAAAAGTGAAAAATATACTTAAATTCATTTTCAAAAGATGGAATTGTGTCGCTTGTGTTATCACAGTACATCTGTACAATTGAGTAAAAATCTATTTACAATACAAGATGATCTGCCAGTATTGAATATTATTAAAAAATTAACGGATCTGAATGTAAATACAAGAGATTTAATATTTAAATAATTTCATCAACCGTTTATTTATGATTTTGTAGATAGACGAATATGATCCATATCCAAACATTATCTGTTATCCATGTTATGAAAAATTAATAAACATCATCAAATTTCAATTGGTTATGGTAGAAACTGGTATGAAATTCCAAAATAATGAACAATTAGAGATAAAGACTGAGAATAAATGTATGTATGTTACCAATGATCTTGGAGAAATTGAAATGAATCAGTATGAAAACGTACAGTATAAGGAAGAGCAAACTGAAATTGTGCAAAATAATCCTGTAGTTGGTAATTATCGGTGTTTATTAAAATATTTATAATTGATAATATTAAAATCATTGATTGCAGAGGATCCTAATAACAATAAAAGTAACGAATATTTGAAAATTCTTCCAACAATAAACGATAAGCCTTCCACAAGTGATACAAATGGAAAACAATTTAAATGCAATATTTGTCAGAAACAATTTTCATACAAACAGAACTTCAAAGTGCATTTGAATATACATACTGGTAAAAAACCATATGAATGCAAGGTTTGTAATAAGAGATTTTCAGCAAATTCTAATTTAAAAATTCACCAAACAGTCCATACAATGGACAAACCATTTGCATGTACTAAATGTGGTAAAGTCTATAAATACAATGCAAATTTGAAAGCTCATTTAAAACTACATGTTGATGAAACAAATAATTAATATTATATAGTTATGATTTTCTCCTTTCAAATAGATATATAAAAAGTTAAATTCTTATCAAAATTCACATAGTATAAACAAATATTCACATAGGCCAACGTATCTGTGATATTAATAATAAATTCATTAATGTGATTTGTAACAAAAAATTCGAGTGAAACGATACGTTTGTTAATGTTTTTTCTTGCAAAGAAAATATAACTTATTATTTTCACTAACTAACTAACAAAATTTTGATCACATAAAACCACATTCGAAGGTTTATAAAACCAAATTGATCATTAAAAGTACAAATTCTAATACGCTTATTATAAAAAAAATGATTATTTCTTTTTGTAAACAATTGTTTACAATTGTGTGTTTTGTTTCAAATAATTAGTTTTTAGATGAGATAGTAATTAATTAAATTGTGTTCGTGTTCAAAATGTTTAAATTGTTTCAAGAATGTTCGTAAAAATAAAATACCTAACATTTAAGTGGTCTTTTATTTCATTGTTGACATCAATAGCATAAAATACAATATTTCAACACAAATATATAATACTCTTATTTTAATTTACAACAGATAATAATAACAATTATTATTATAGCTCTGTCATTGGTATTGTTTTTTTTAAGAAACGAATTCATTTGGCACTTGGATATTTTCTAAAATTCCGTTAAATCATTGTTGTTAAAACAAAATAATTATGTGAACAATAATAATTGTTATTTATATCACAAAATGGTGTTGTTGTTTTATTATTATTTACTACGATACATGATGTGTAAAAAACACAATTAGTTTATGTAACAATTAACTAATATAAGCCTATATTTGGACCACACATTTTTACTTTGTAATTAATGTTTGATTAATTAAATATTTAATATCAGGATTGATAAGTCTTCTCCTGGACTATTTTAGAATTGGATAATTAATAAATTCACTATAAGACACAGATTTATCGTTTATCTGTCGAAACATTCTTATAAAAGATCTTCAGATATGTAAAAAAATAAAAGAATTTTTTTAATGAGTAATATAGCAATAGTTTTTAATTCAATATACAATCAAGCTCGCTTATAACGAATTCCATAATTATTTTGGGCATCTTCCCTGGTGCATCCGTTATATCTGTGATCGTTATAATCGAATCGTATTGTATAATTCATTGTTAGATAATTAAAATTAAAAATCATCCATTAGTTTCTTTATTTGTTGTTGTTCATTTTTTAGTAATGTTATGTCTACTACATCGTATCATATATTAGAGAAGACACTTTCATTTGTACAAACCCTTTTATAGTTATCGGCAAAAACAAAGGCACAATGCAAGGCCGGCGATTTTTATATTCGATTATAGACAAATAGCAAAGCAATTACTGATTAATTCTGTTGAATTAATATTAGAATTTTCGCCTTAGTATTCAATAATAATTATCGTTTGTTAATAAGGGCTGTAGTGTTTGTTTGTTTTTTTTTATAAAAATGTAAAATCACATATAGTGCATATTATATATCGACATCTAACAATTACAAGGCACAAATATAATATTTGCAACAGCTCATACATACATACATACATACATACATACATACATAGAAACAAGTATGTTTGTTTTGGAAAATTATTAAATTATTCGTAACGTAATTATAAAAATAATTAACTAACTCCGTCTGGAAGGTCCATCGGATTCTGGTGATGATATTTCACAATTATTACTTGGTATCATTTCAGTTAAATCCGAATTATTTTTAACAAAACAATATTTACAACGCATTTTTGCATCATCATCAACACGTACTGATTGCATTATACCACATAATGTGACAAATGATATAATAAATAATGTTGATGGTATTGTTATAGCAATGATTAAATCCCTCCACGTTTTCTTTAAATCATAACGGGTAATCACCATAAATGAATCATTCTAAAATTAGTAACAATATTATTTATCTAAATAAAAATTGAATACGTAGTAGTAGTTAGTCTCTAGTAGCTAGAATCGAGAGAAATATGTTAGAATTTATAATAGTGTAGTTGTAGTATCTGTATGTTTCGATTACTAGAGAAAACGTGCTATATTGTTGATATATTGTCTATACCTACCTTTTTATAATAGCAAGGATATCGTGATGGGGCTGTTTGATTTTTACCATCACGTCCATGTGTTTGTAAAAATTCAAGACATTCACCTTTCAACGTATTAACGCAACCATCTAAATTAATATAAAGACGTGAAACATTATAAATTGTTAATATTGATTGCATTGGTACAAAACGATTTGTTGAATCTAAAATTTTCTCCCATTTACCACTTAAATTCCAAAATTGTCTAAATGTCATTGATGGTGTTGGTATTTTATTAATATTATAAATAGTACCATTAATACAATCAGTTCCACTAAAATGAATCATTCAATAATTATTTAATTAATTGATAAATTAAAAAAAAAGAGACTTACTTAATTTGATTATTATAAAATTGAACATGTTGACATGATAAAATGAATACTTGTTTATCAGTTGTTTGCCAAAATTCAGTTGGTTCAATATCTGTACCTTCTTGATTACCATTAGCAGCTGTTGTGGCAATACCACGTTCACAATATGCTTGATGTACATTATTATCAGATGTAATTAAAATATTATTATTATCAATTGTAATATTTTCTTTACATATTCTATCGCAACTGAACGGTTTTTTGATTTTCGTACATTTTGAACCTTTACATTCAAAGAAACCGTTTAATTTAACATTATCTTTATCACTATCAACAGTAAAACCGTCAGCTTTATAATGGCATTCATATATTTTCGATATATTTGTACAATGACCTAATGTACAATTAAATAAACCTTTTAATGAACTACATTCTGTACCATTATTACAATTATATTTGATTAATTCATTTGTATTTGCCGGTGGACAATGTGATGTTAAAAAATTTGTACAATTAATTAATTGTATTTCAGTACCATTTTGCCGTGTTGTCCCATGGATTTGTGGACAAAAACCTGATGTTTTTGTTAAACACCATTCACCGCATGATGCCCAACTACAATTATTGATCATACTTGTATTTATTGTTTGGCACATAACTGGCCGTTGTTCAAAACCAGAATTAAATGCCCTATACGATGGTATATATATTGCGACTGTTAAATATATTAATGATACACAACTTGATACAACAATTAATTGACAAAAACATATACAACCACATATTTTTTTATTTTGTTGAGGAATTATTCGTTGTTTACATTTATTACGACGGCCCATTTTAATTTCATTAAACAACAACAAAAACAAAAAACAAATACACTGTTAGAAGAAAAGGCACAAAGTTTATATTTAAATAATTTAAATTCGTTTAAATCATTATTGAAATCGTATCTAATAGGGTTGAAATTACCTACATACATACATACATACATAGAAATCGGAAGGGGTTGATATCTATGTATGATCGCATCAACCAGAGCGCAAGCGTCTTTTCTATTAATTCTCTTTTATATTTCCCTTGAGGAAATACGAAAATAAATAATTTCCTCATTGATAAATCAATTTTTCAAGTATAGATAGAGGACATGATATGGATAATAATCATTTATTATAATAATGTATTTGCTATACTTTTTATTTTATGCTACATTAAATATCTTACAATTTTATTATTTATCAACAATAATTGAAATCTTTAAATTGAATCTAATTATTATTTAAATATTCTGGTATATTCATTCGAATTAGTAATTGTTAAAAAATTACACTTAGTCAATAAATTTTTATAAACAAATAACATTCAATAAAAATCAGCATAAAAGCAATCAACATTTGTAAATATCTACGTAAATATCTACTTGTATTCATTATAATAAGTATAATAAATTGTACATAATCCATATGTATAGATACCTATATAGTTAAGTATATTGCATTACGTTATAGGTGTACATATACACACGATTCCATTCAATTTGACTATTCAGGAAAAGAAAAAACGTCACCCGACATACTTATTATAGATTTCCATACATTTTTGTGGATGATTAAGTTGAATAAGACACGGTGGTCCTGCTGGATGTATATACAAATTTTAGATGTTAGATTACTAATAGGAATTTTCATCGTATTCTTCATCTCTGATAAATAAAATATTGTTAATAATAATGGTTGAATTATTGTAAATATAAAATGATACATACTCAGCAGGAAAATGATGTATATATTTGTTGCATGTTTTTCCACAACCAGGACAATACCAATAACTTAATACGCCAATAGATGCAGCAAATAATAAATTTGGTATAGCAATTGATAATATTAAATATCTAAATGTATCATCCCATGAATATCGTGCTATGACAATATCAGGATAAACACGACTATAATAACATGGAAATGGTGTACCAGCTGTATTATAACCATATTGTCGTGCAAATTCAGTACAATTTACTGATGGTGGATAACCACAGCCTTCAGCATTTATTAAAAATCTAGTATCAATAACATCCCATTCAATATTCATTGTTGGTTTCCATTTACTAAATGGTATTTTTGTATAATTAACATAAATTTGATGGCAACGTGTTGCTTCACGTGTACAACCCTCACGACATGATGCCCACGAACAATTTCTTAAACCTTCAGCATATACATGTTGTGTACCAACACATGTTACTGGTTCTGGTTCATAATCAGCCATTAAACTTGATATTGCTGGATCAACAACGAAAGGTATGAGGAATAAAAATGCAAATACCGATATAAAAGCTGTTGTACCAAGACATAATGATGTATAAAATTTTGCTGTTTCTGCTATCGATATTAATGTTAATTCTTTTTCTCAAATATCGCACTCATTATGATTGATTGATTAATTAATTAATTAATTAATTCTATATTTTTGAAAAATTGTGATTATTATGTAAGTACAATTATATGTAGGTAATTTGTGTTATAATAATAACAATAATAACAACAATTATATTATATAATAGCAGCGTTCAAATGCAAGTGCATTATTATTATTATTTATTTATTTATTTATTTATTTATTTATTTATTTATTTATTTATTTATTTATTTATTTATTTATTTATTTATTTATTTATTTATTTATTTATTTATTTATTTATTTAATGTTTTGTTAATAATGTTTCCCCTTCTAGTTTTGTTTTTGTTTTTAGTTTTTAATTAAATGTTGTTAAAATTCATCAATCACGATCTAACAAGAGGGGAACACCTGAAAAATATGACAAAAAGATGAATTAATTAATCAATGAATTGTATATGTTTAATAAAATAGATAAAATACAAACGTGATGAATCTCAAAGTGCCATTATATTATTCCCTCCTCCACGATCAGTCATTGTTGTTGTTGGTGTTGTTCCCATTGTTGTTGTCATATTATTGTTGGCTGATGTTTTTTCAATTGTTGTTGTAGCAATAATGTCGTTATTAATGTCGTCTTCTTCGTTGTTGTTATTGTTGTTATTATTATTGTTGGTGTTATTTGCCGATACACAACTCTGAAATCGCATTTTAGCATCATCTCCAACAACAACAGTACGTTGACATAAAATTAATGTTAAACATGATACAATAAATAATACAGTTGGTAATATTGATGCAATTATAAATTGTTTTGTTGTTGTTGCTAAATCAAAACGTGCAACAACAATATCAGTATTATCAGGTGAATAAAAACATGGAAAACGGGCACGTGCATTATGATCAGTACCATCTTTACCATAAATACGTAAAAATTCTTTACATTCATCTCTTAATGTATTAACACAACCTTCTAAATTAATTAATAATTTACTTTCATTTGATATTAATAATTTTGGTTCAGGTGGTGCTATTATCCATGTATCATCAGATAAATCTAAATTAAATACACTTAAATAACTTAAATATGTAAAATTTGTTTTATCGCTTAATACATTATTTGCTAATAATGAACCATTAACGCAATCATTTGCAATAATACCTTTATCTGTATCAATAACACTATAACAAGAGCTCATCATTATATTTTGTGTTTCATTCCATATTTGTTTATCACTATCGATATCAATTGCTTTTTGACATTGTGATAAATATACTTTATCACCGCTTAATAATATAACATTACGATTTCTTGTTGCAATACCAACACAACGTCTATCACAATTATATGGTGTTCTAATACGTTCGCATGTACCACGATTACAACTATATAAACCATGTAAATCTATACATGTTATTTTACCCCGTCTACCTGAACATTTTAATGGTGGATCTGTATCTTTAAATATACATTCAAATGCATCTGTTATATTTATACACATACCAGTGGTACAATTAAATGTCCCTGTTAAATTTTTACATTCATCAGCAATACAACGACTCTTTTAGCATTCTCTTGATCAATACCATAACATGTTTTATTTGAACTATTTGTACAATTTGTTAATAATATATTTGTACCATTATTACGTAAATTAACATAAATTTGCAAACATGAACCAGATGTTTTACTAAGACACCATTCACCACATGAACCCCAATCACATGTTTCAACAATTATTGAACGTGTTGTTGTACACATTGCTGGTACTTCTGATATACCAGATTTCATTGCTCTTGTTGATGGTACATATATAGCAACAGTTAAATAAACAATTGCAACACTACTTAATACTAATGTCATTTGACATAAACATATTGTACCACATATACGTGTATCTTGTGGTGGTATTATTAAATCTTCAACTGCTACTGGTTTCTTTTTAGGCATCTTTATTATTTCTCTATTATTATTCTTATTATTCTTATTATTATTATTATTATTATTATTATTATTATTATGATTATTTATACACAATTTATATTATTCGTTTGATTCATTTAAATGTTTTTTTTTTAATTAATCATCAATTAATTAATCGATAATGGATAATCAGTATATACATTTAAACTCACTCAAACGCACACCACACACACACACACACACACACATAAATATATACAGTTAAATTCAATATTATTTTATGATTCGAGTATACAACAATAAATAAGAATTAACCATACACATATGAATACATACAAATGAATACGTCTGTAGATAGATGCCTCTATGTATGTATGTATGTATGTATGTTGTATAATATTGGTGAATGCGCCTATCTAAGTAGAATACGCGCGCGTCCCTTTTTATAATCAATAGCCCACTGCGGCGTCTCCTAATCAATATCAAGCGCACCACCTGTCTGCACAACCACCAATTCATAAACTGTTACTATTCAACAATTATTTTTATATTTTAAGTGACCTTTATTTATTTATATAAATATATTTTTATTAATTTCGATAATATAGACAAATGTGTTGATATTTCTATTTGAAATTGTTTTGTTTTGTTTGTTGTTTTTTGTTTTGTTTTTTTGACGTGTATTACTTAAATTACAAGTTATTTACTTACCAATTAGTGTTTTAATAATTATTATAATTATCAATAATTATTGTAATATTTTGAGAAGAAGAGGAAGTGAAGAAGGCATACACAATTAGGAGAAAAACACAGATTTAACTGGGTTTAGTGCCTTCTCAAATGGTGAACGGCGTGTCAGTAGTGTTCTTTAAGTCATTTGACAGGGATCGGCGTCCAGATCGATATTATAAATACGGACTGCAGTGTTCTGAACACCATGTTCACTTGTATCATTCTGTGCATGTGCTCCAAATAACCAGCTGTTTTATATGAAAAGAAGATATAAATATAGTATATATAATATTAATTCAGTGAATTAACCACCTATAAAAATAGGTATAACTGAAATAAAATATAAATTAATTTATTTTGTTAATTATAATGTAAATAATTGATAGACGTTTGAAATTCTAAATACCTAATAGATAAAGTAATGTGAGATAATTTTTGTTTCTTCTTGTTTTTTGTTTCTTTTTGATGTAGGCGCCGAGCTGTAGCCGGCCTTAGTTGCTGGCGCCTGAGTAAGGTCGCAGATGGTGGGCACTAGGTGGTTATATTGGTATTTTGGACCGCTACCATGGAGGATAAAGAACAAATCGAACAAACTTGGCGACAAAAATTATTATTTTATACAACCGCCTTTTTCGTATTATTGGGCACATTTAGTTTATTCTCATTTCTATTTCTTGTGCCTTTTGTCATTGATCCAGCTTTTACGACAATTTTTATGGAATTTGATGAAAATCCAGCATTATGTGTGACAGTTAGTGCTGAGAGACGTTTAGGCGTTTCAAATTGTAGTTGGACATCGTGTCGTGAAGGTTGTACTAAAGATATATACGATTGTACACAAATATTGGTTTATTATAAATTAATACCAAATTTAACAATGACTAGTCCAGATATAAGGACACCACGTGAGGAACGCAGTATACCAGATATGAAAATTGATTATAATGATGATGATGATGATATTGATAATGATAATGATAATATGTTGTATAAATTAAATCAATTAGATGATAATCAATTAAATGATGATGATGATGATGATGATGATGATGATGAACCAACAACTGGTTTAATGGGTAATAGATCGGAATGGTATTATAAAGAAGCACGTTTGTTACCAAATGTTAAAGGTTGTGGTTATCCACCAATGCTCAATTGTTCAATATTTCTTAAAATTTATAAAGAAATCGGTACAAATTATTCATGTTATTATAGTCGCGTTGATCCGAGCATGGTGATTAGTCATTTAGATATGTGGCAAGTTTATATGAATTTGGTATATGCAATGGCAATTCCAATTCCCTCCTTTATTATATCTGTAATATATTTAGCAGTTGCGTATTTTAAAATATATTATGATGATGAAGAAACAGCACCATTAGAAAAAAATGCTGAAGCTATGGATATTGAAGGTGAAAATGGATCAGATGATATACAAGTTCAGCCAGGTAGTGGTGGTATAACACCAGCTAGTGAAGCATTCCGTGAGGATTTAGCTAGTTTTGGACATCATTTAAAAGTTGCTATGGTTGATGAAATGAGTCGTGATAGTTTTACTGATGCTAGTGTCGTTTATTCTGTATCAATAGGAGGGTGAGTTTTGTTTTCTTATCCATTCGTATTGTTTTTGTTATTATTATTTTATTATTATTATTATTATTATTATTAAATATGTGGATATTTGCTTGTTTATAGAAATTTAGGAAAAACAATGACTACAAGTATTTCGACCACAGGAGGTCCCATAGCTGATATTTAATTTCCCTCACAGCATCCCTTGATAACATAATTAAATATTTCTCAGGCTTTGGTGTGTTTCATCTTAATTTTTATATAAAGCTTAGAATTAAATAAAATAAATTAAATATTAATAAATGGAAGCGATTTCAATATATTTTTATCATCATTTCCATAAAGTATGAAATTTATTAAATATTATACACGGCTGTTTCACGAGTGGAGCACCAATTACTGCCATAATTTTTATATAAAAAAACACCACTCGTGGAACATCCTGTAGAAATTCATTATTAATCGATATTGTTGATTTTTATTTTCAGATTGTTTAGGTTGCTGCAAATAAGTAAGAAATGCTGATAATATGATAAAAAATAATTTAAAAAAAAAACAGCTTTAAATTCAACTAATTGTCCAAAAGAACGAATCGGAACGCTTCATCATTTCTTAAAAAAATGTGCTATATACAACTAATCGAAGATAAAACAAAAACAATTTGTTGAGTACTAACTACTACTGTAATTTTAATATTAACAATAATTCTATATTTTTGAGAATTTGACCCAACACCAATTGCACACTATTCATCGTATTTCATAGATAAATTAAGAAGTGTTGAACTTTTAGAAACTAAAAAAAAACATTCAACAACAACAAACAACAACAAATATATGAAATAAATAAATAAATGCAAACACTTTTTTCGATGTTTATCTTAATCGAATTTCAACATATTAGATATTTTTCTAGCTTACATAATCGTTATCAATTTCATTTAAATATCAAGCAATATTACCCATAACAATTAAGTTTTTAAGATTCAGTTTTATTATTTCTATTTATTTATTTTTTTATTTATTTATTGTCATATAACTATTATAATTATAATACTGAATACTACTCGGTGCTATACATACATATGTATAATCTAAAAGCTTTGCTGGCTGTTTTTTCATACATTTATCGTAAGCCCTTTGTGCAATTTCAGGTCACATGTGTATGTATATTATAGTCTTAAACACGTCCATTCATGACTCGTATTAAACACAAATAATAATAATTATTATGATTATTATTATAATAATGATAATAGCTATGATTATATTTATTTAAAAAAAATTCTACACTGTAAATAATGTTTTCTCCAAAAATGAAAAATAAAAGAAAGTTAATGGAGAATATAATGGAATGTTGTTAAAGCAATTATCTACATTGTTAAAATTTATAATGAATTTTATTAATTTATACAAATGCAATTATTAATTATTATTAATATAAATTTTATCAATTTTAGTAAATAGTAAATCATCGCAGTGGATAAATATTATATATGTATATTGAACACAGTTCAATATTTTGCCTTCTTAATCTTATAAAATAACGCAATTTATAATATTTTTAATAAATAAATTAAAAAAAAAAATTAAACAAATTATCAAATGTCAAATGTTCGCAATGCATGTGTTACAAAAACTACACAAAAATCAGTACAAAATCTTCGTTTATCATTATTATTATTATTTTGCTTTGTTTGTTGTAATTTAAATTGAAATAATATTAATTTACAATAATAATCACATTCATATTTTCATTTCAATATGATTTATTAGAACGGGACCAACAAGGAGTATTGCAAAATTTGCATAAATGAAAGTAATGAACACGACTTGATGGGGGAAGGGGGCAATATTTAATTTTTCAACGCACATGCATTTGTTAACATAATAAATAGTGGTGTTATAAATAAAATTATAGTTGTTCATTTTTAATAGAATTTGATCATCACAAAAATGGGGCAATGATATTTAATAGAATATCAATAATAATAATACTAATAATAATAATAATAATAATAATAATAATAATAATAATAATAATAATAATATTGATAATAATGTTCTAATATTCTACTTCAAGAATCTCAATAGCTTAACCACGGCTGATAGTTTCATCTGTTATTAATTATCAGTTTATTTAAAGTTATTTGTGATATTTACACTGCTCATTTAGAAAATAAATATAGATTTCAATTATGAATTATGTAAAATCAAGTTGTGTTTTTTATTTTATTAATTAATTAATTAATTGATTTATTCGAATTTAAATCGATGATTGATTCAATTTCGAACAAGTTTCAATTTTGATTATAATCTTGACCTTTAATTTTAACGATTCATTTTTCATCATCCTTCTTTAGATTCTTTGGCATTTGTTTTTTTTTTTGTTTTGTTTCGTTTGATCTATTTTAAATTCACCAAATTCACACAAGTCGATCATTCACGAATCATTTCGAGATCATATAAAATAGTTGTTGGACAACCTTTTGTAGATGATGATGATGATGATGATGATGGACAAACATATGAGGATCAAAATCGAAATTTACTTATAGTATAGAGTAATAAATTTTCAATGAAATTCATTGATAAGAGCCCTCTCAAATCATAATGCACCTATTAAATCAAATAGTTTAAGCTAAATTGATTAGTTCAAATCGACTGATTAATTAAGTATTATATAATTTAATAGTTTTACTGTAGGTTGCCTAGATACAATTAGCAAAATTAATAACAACAACAACAACAATAATAATAATAATAATAATAATAAAGCAACCATTTCTTCAAGAGCGTTTCTTTGGTTGCCACAATGTGTGTTCTTCAACAGGTCAGCGACTTAAAGAAAGATGATTGTCTTTAATGAAACAGATATCTACATATCTGGATAGTACTGTTATGTTCTATACGCAAAGAGACACATGCATACTTTATACATTGAGGTGATTTAAAAGAAAACTAATTAAAATTTATTGTTTATTTTCAATGAATATTTAAATGAAATATACGTTTGAGTGAGATTTGTGAAAGATATGTAGACATAATTGTTGAACAAAAAAATATTATAGAATAACTCCCTCCTCTTTCTTCAATAAGTGTAAAGCTGAAACGGACTATTAAAAGTAAGCGGCCAGTCGACCTGACGCCATTAATGTTCGTAAATTGGTTGGTTTACCTGTGTATAGGTATATTATACGGTTGACCACTGTACACTTTTTAATCACTAAATATTATTATTAATAGAAAAAAAAAACAAAATAAACAATAGGTACGTAATAAGAAGAACATAACAAAGCAAAATATTAGTATGAAAAATGGCGTACCAGTCGAGGTGGCAGGAAGAATGTTTCGGTCGCTGTAATAATTGTACAAATTGTACACAAAACAAATCGGAGGATGGTCCTTACAAGAGGTAGGTGAAGAAGCACCCACAATCGAGAATGAATCTAATCTCCTATATTGTGGAGATTTCTCGGATGCGGGGGCTACAGGTGATCCATGATTTGATGACACAGATTCGTGACAATGGGTTCAGTACGTTATGGGATGCGAGTGGGAGCTGTATCACCACCACCACCAGGAGCCGGTCCACGATACCGTTCCCAATGTTGTTGGCCGTCATCTGTTATCCACGGTTCTGCTGCTGGTCCCGTCTCCCGGATACCGCTCATCACTACGACGCCTATTAATAACTTGGATATAATTAGTTGCGCAAATAGAATGAGGATGACCAACGACGACGACGACGACGACAACGACAACAACAACGGCGACGACGACGACGACGACGGTGATCCAACGTCAGAGCTGCCTCAGCAAACGACAGTGCGCGATCATGTATTTTATTCAACAAAGTGTTTAAAGAATCAGTTTAAAAATTGTGCATTAGTGAAACCACAAATTTATACACGTCTTTGTGAATACAGTGATAATAACGAACAAAATATCTTTAACAATCTGGATAGACTTCCCAGATTCCGCTTCGGCGGAAATCGGGCCAACAATAAAACAAATAGTGATCATAGATTACGTGATTTTACTGATAGATTAAAACGTGGTGGACCAATATCACCATCGCAAAGTCGACATTCATCAACACGTACTGTTCCTTCAACAATTAACACAAATACTAATACAACTAATTCTACAATTAGTACGACTTCTTCTACTACCAGACCACAAGAATTACCTAATTTACGTACTATCCCATTCCGAAGTGCTTCTTTTTCTCAAGTCGATTATAATTCTGACGATCGAAAATACATTAAAAGAAAACAATCTGACAACAAAGGACAGGAAAAATATAAAATACAACATATAATTGCAACATTGCCTCGTTCAAAAAATATTACACGATCACCAACATATCAGGAAAATTTTGAAAATAAATGTGATAAAATTAATTTTAAATCATTTGAAAGAATGAATGAATCTCACCAACACCAACAACAAGAACAACAACAATTAATGGATTCTATTGGACAAAGTACCGATAAACGCCAAAACGACAATCAACCAGTTGTCAGAGACTACATTAAGTCCACAACAAATGCACAAGAAAAGAAACGAGATAAATCAAGAAGAAGAAAAGGTATATACATATCTCAATGGCCTAATGAATATCAAAATGATAATATGCTTCCACATTTAGTGCAAAATTGTGATTTTGGTAATTGTTCGGATCAAACATCAAAATTATTTCAACAATCAATAGCTGAAATAACAAAATTACAAATTACTGAAGACAAATCAAAAGATTTTCCAATATGGAGTAGTCCTCAAGAAGAACCATTGAGTCCTGAAGAGAATAATAATCCACCAGAATGGACGCAAACATTGAAATTTGAAGATACACTACCATCGTTATCACCACCTTCAACACCACCACCACCATCAATGCAACTAAAATCATCACCATTATCGCAACGATCACGATCTCTATCACCACCATTACCATCGACATCACCGGCACCGCCACCACCGCCACCACCACCACCTCCTCCACCACCGCCGCCGCCGCCGTTACCTAAAGAATTAAGAATTAATTTGTTACGTTCTGACTCTTTATCTGAGGGCGAACCAGAGATGAATGAACGGAAATCTGATCAACAATTAACACCATCTGATGTGTCCGATTGTGAAAGTCGTTGTAATTTTAATAATAATAAAAACGGTCATAATAATGATATATTAACACCAAGACGGTATTCGAAACGTCCATTACGTGGACCTTATGGGCAAATGTTGGAGGCTGAAATGAAAAAACCCGAAAGAAAGTTAAATAGTGATTTACAATTTTTAGAGGATTTATCAAAAAATGATAAAAAATCAACGAAATCTCGTAATTCTTGTAATAGTTCAATTGATACAAATTGTAATAATTTAAATATATTAACAAAACAACAAATTCAACCATTAACAAAACGTAAAGTTAGCGCTGATAGTTTAGTTGTTGATAACGAACAAAAATTGATTATTAATCATCAACGTACAACATCAAGTCCATCAAAATTAGAAAGTTTATCAAATGTTCAAGTGTCTAGTGAACTTTTAGAACAATTATTAAGGGGCAGTTCTGAACAACTTACAACATCAAACGCTAATTTACAACCAAAAAACGTAAGTACTTTATTAACTATTGTCTATCTCTCAAACAATTAACAATTTAACTTTCACGTATACAAAAAATCTAATAGTAAGCGTATTTTAGTAAAGTTTGTAGTAAAATATTACTACAAAAAAAAATTATATGTATATATTCTCAACAAATTCAAACTTAAATAGTTTCCCGCATCTGCTTTTATTATAAACAAATATTGTTCTTTTTATTTCCGTTTAACACCGTAACTCTTATAAAATATATTACACCGCAATGAGTGTCAATCTGTAGTGTGCTACATCCGTATATATTGGTTGTGTAACCTACTGGTTCAGTTACGTATTGCTATTTAGTAATATATCTGTGTTTGATACCTCTGAAACGTTAGGAATCGTTACTTCCCGTGTCAAATGACGTCCTACCTCTATATTTTAAGTTATCTTGACGTTTTCGATGTATACATTGCAGTAAGATTGTGATGCCGCGCATTTGAACGTCTTTTAATTGTTCGTTATTAATGAAGCTATCGATTGAATTCCTGAACGAAGGAAAGTCTCATCCTAGGTCTAATACAGCAGTAGATACGTCTCAAATCGTAATAAAATGACAGAGCTCCACTTGAAATCTGATTAGATACATAGAACGATTACAAAATTTAATTCCATCATATATCTGTGTTTGATACCTCCGAAACGTTTGGAATCGTTCTTTCGTCATCAAATGACGTCCTACCTCTATATTTGAGTTATCTTGACGTTTTCTATGTATACGTTGCATAAGATATGATGTACAGAGCATTTGAACGTCTTTTAATTTTCAGTTATTAATGAAGCTATCGATTGAATTCCTGAACGAAGGAAAGTCTCATCCTAGGTCTAATACAGAGTAAATACGTCTCAAATCGTAAAAAAGACAAAGCTCCACTTGAAATCTGATTAGATACATAGAACGATCACAAAACTTAATTCCATCATATATCTGTGTTTGATACCTCTGAAACGTTTGGAATCGTTCTTCCCGTGTCGAATGACGTCCTACCTCTATATTTTAAGTTATCTGACGTTTTCTATGTATACATTGCATAAGATATAATGTACAGAGCATTTGAACGTCTTTTAATTTTCAGTTATTAATGAAGCTATCGATTGAATTCCTGAACGAAGGAAAGTCTCATCCTCAGTCTAATACAGAGTAAATACGTCTCAAATCGTAAAAAAGACAGAGCTCCACTTGAAATCTGATTAGATACGTAGAACAATTTAAAATTTGAATTAAATCATATATATCTTTTTTGATGCCAGCAATACGTGGCGATTAGGGGATTTAGTTACTCGTTCAGTTACGTATTGCTACTGTTTATCAATTATTAGGTGAATATGATTGAGTTGATCGGCACATTTATTGATTGCACGTAATTTGAATGATCGCAGTATGGAAGTGCATATGGTAATATTGGCAATGCATATTCAGCAGCTGGTTATTATCGATGCAATTGGATACCGAACAAAATTGACAATTAGACACATCATGATCGTAATGGTGGGGCAAGTACACATGGCAATTACGTGCCTATCAAGCAATTGGTATCCAAGATATGGCATTGTATCATTATGGGGCACAATTACCATGAAATTAAAGAAGTACGCATGGTGAGGCATGTGCCTTATTGAATTTGGCGAATTGTTTATGTACACAAAATGAATTCATTGAGGCGATGCCGTCCTATAAGCAATGTTGATGTCGCAAGAATCACGAGAACATGATGGTGAGGCGAAGGCATCGAAATAATCCATTGGATCGTTTTCTAAGCTGTTGTGAACGTCAAAGATTGCGTTCAGCGTTTGGAATGGGATTATTATCATTTCTGAGTCATCTGGTAATCATCTAGTTTGATATGTTTGGTGTTATTAGGTAATTAGTTTATTAGTTGGATCAGGTTGTGTTATGGTGAAAACGTTTTCAACTAATCCTCTTTTGATGATTTGAGCCAAATTTGAGCTGTTTCATGTGATTATTTCAATTCACTTCATTCTGATAAATATAAAATTGTTTATGTGTATACAAATTAGAAAGGATGATGTAGTATGGATTATTTATGTGGACATTTCAAATCGTATAGCAATGGTAGGGAAGGGAGGGAGGATATGCTTTGGTTAATTCCCATATGCTCTGCTCTGTCTGCGTTGTATATAATTGTATTGATGGAGCATTTGAAAGTGTTGTATGTGCATTGTAGCTTGGGATATTATTTTCCAATATATGTAACAGGACGTGATGTGCTGTGATGCAATATTTATATTATAAATATAATTCGATGATGACGTATGTTAATATAATTCATCGTATGCAATTAAATATTAATGTGGTGTTGTCTTATGATAATCAGCTGATGATGTTAGTGTCCTCAATTCGTTGATATACACGTAAACTGCAATCTGATGCAACAAACGTGCACTGGTGAATTTAATTACCTAATGTACTTGATGGTAATAGTATATGCCTGTACATCTGAATGCTTCGTATGATGACTACATCCATTCACATATCAATGGCAGGGGTAATGGTACTTCTTTGGTTCGGTCCTGTGTCTGTATGTTACATTTGGTATGTCGTCAAGCGCGATTGTCGTCCAGAGTTCACGTCTTTTGGTTCAGTTGTGATGGAGCTCTGATTGAATTCCTGAACAAAAGTCAGTCCTCACGTGTAGATACAAGTAGTAGCCGATCGGCAACTCCACTTGAAATTTAATTAATAAGTAGAACAATTCCCAAACAATCCATCATATCTGCGTTGATACATCTGAAGCATTTGAAATAGTTCTTTTCTTGTCAAACTACGTATCACCGATTCCGTCTTGATTCATAGTATTGCTATGAGTCTTCGCATATAAAATTGCATATACCTGTATATTTTAGTTATCTGACGTTTTGATGTTTGAATTACATAGATATAATGTACAGCGCTTTGAAACGTATTTGATGTTTCGTATAATTGAGCTATAGATAAAATCCTGAATAAAAGGAAGTCTGATCCTAAGTCAAATACAGAGTGAATACATCTAGAAACTGAGCAAAGCTCTGTTAAAATCTGATTAGATACACGGATCGAACACAATACTTTATTCATGATCTCGATGGCAATGCCAGAGGTTATGATGTTGCTTGGTAGTTTTCATATGTTGAAATGGAACCAAAAACCTTCTTGTAACTCTGGTGATACACCCCTTGTATCCGGCATGCTTCTTCAATTTCTTTTTGCATTTTCGCATATCTTTTCCTACAACAACACGATGGAAACAAAACACCGATTAGCAACACAATTAACAATTTCATTCCCACAAAAAAAACACAGAGTTTTATTTACAAAATAAACCAAACTCAACTTACTTAAATAAGCCAAACTTGCGGAGTTTTGAAGAACTCTTGCTTGAATCTTCACTGGAAATCAAACTACTACGATTCACCAGCATACACACAAATATATATATTTTTTTGAATCATGGTGCGATTTTTGGTGAAATAACATGCACATCAAGAATTTTTATCAAATATTAGCAGTGTTTTAGGCGAAAATTAATTTATTTGATGCATTATGGTAAATGAAGAATAGCCCAAATTACCGAAAGATACAGAACGAACAAATAAGCAATAGATTTAACAAGAATTGAAGCCCATTTGTTTACTATTTTTGTTAAATATTTATATAGCAACAATAATGAAGTTTGGGATGAATTGGTACTTACTTTAAAAAATTATCATTCTCTTCATTCATCTTATCAGCATCTTTAGCTTTATATTTAATTAAACGTTCAACTAATTGTGCATTTTCATCCTGTAAAATAGAATAATGAAATAAATCTCTAATGTCTACGCTTAATATTACGAATTCATACTAAATACAAATTGTTGCTTTTTTTTATTATTATTTAAATTGGAATGTATCCAACGATGAGGGAATTTTCATATCCATGAAATTTTGTTTTTATAATAATAATCCCGTTCAAAACAAGAAAACAAACAAAATTCAACCACTAATATCAAACTATTATCGTTTAAATTAAAGTTAAATTAAATCAAGATTGAAGAAAATGTCAGCAGATTACAAAGATAAGATATCAGAAAGCTTTACGGTAATTTCCAAACAAAAACCAAATAACAGAACCGCTGTTTTTAAATTATGAAACTATAATCGTTGTAAAATAAATTTATAAATATTCCCATCACGTCATTTGTGATATTTGTGTTAGATAGTTGTGCAATCAACTTGGCATATTCATTTTTGTACGTAAATTATGTGCATTATATGGCAAACAATACCTGTACTCGTCTTAATTTCTCTTCTAATGATGTGAAATGCCAATTGTAATGCTTGATGTTCATCGCGTAATGCATCATTTAATAATTTCAATTCGCGATTACTTCTTTCAAACATCGATATCTCAGCTTGTAGACTGACAATTCTCGATGAATTTTCGGCTAAACTAATTACGAAAACAAAAAAACAAACATTTACAATTGATGGCTGATTGTAATTTCTAAACGTATACCTAATATCTTTCATCACAATTGATTTCTCGTTCTCTTGTAGTTTATTGTTTAAATCGATGATTTGCTGTGAATTTTCACCTTTACGCCTATGTAAATCAGTTAGTTCCTCTTGTTGTATCAACAATTTCTGTTCTAAATATTGGATTTTATCTTGTAGACGACCATCGTTAGTATTGATATTATTGCCAATACCCAGATTTGTACGGCCCCATCTAATTTCAATTGTATCGATAATTGTAGATTTTCGTGTTTTAATACATTGATATTATCAAAGATTTTATTATCTCCAATATAATAAACGATTATTATTGTTGTTGTTGTTGTGGCAGAGAGGAAAACAAAAATATTTTGAGGTTATGTGTTTTGTGTCTAAACAAATTCTAGATGTATTTATTTGAAATGCAAATACTCACGATGATTGATTAATTCATGAAAACAATCCGTTTCTAAACGATTTCTTTGTCGTAATTTGTGCAAAATATCATCACGCCAATTAATTGTTGTTGCCATTTTTTTTTTGTTTTAATTTTTACTGTAATGTTCATAGTAGGCTTGGAATGATGTTATAATTAAATACATGGATAAATTGACTTGTTACTTAATTATAATCCTAAAGATAGATAGTTGGATAATTGTTACTTAGTTGTACATAAATAATTATATAAACAATTAAAATTACGTACAAATATTTTTAAAAAAATTCGGATGTCCCTTTCAAGGCTGAAAATTTGACAATCGCTTTCGTAAAATAATGGGTACAAGCAGTAGTGACAGGCGGCGGGGTTTGCCGGATTTTCCACAGCATTGCGTTAAACGTCGCTGACCGCTAAAGAGACATTTGTCTAGAATGCTGATTTTAATGGACAAGGTCGTTGAGGACAGTGCCTGTCGCTCCTTTATCTCTTTTAATCTCAATTACTGCGCCGTCGAGAACAATGTCAACAGAGAAAGTGATTGGTTGCGCTGGGTTCTCCCTTTCTTAGTGCTCTACGATGAGTGACCTGTGAAGGGGAGTGGAAAGATGATCATGCCGACTTTCCTTCGTTAAGGAATTCAATCGCTAGCTTCATTAATAACTGAAAATTAAAAGACGTTCAAATGCTCTGTACATTATATCTTATGCAATGTCTACATATTAAACGTAAAGATTACTCAAAATATAGAGGTAGGACGTAATTTGACACGCGAAAGAACGATTCCTAACGTTTCGGAGGTATCAAACACAGATATATGATGGAATTAAATTTTGTAATCGTTCTATGTATCTAATCAGATTTCAAGTGGAGCTCTGTATTTTTACGATTTGAGACGTATTTAGTCTGTATTAGACCTAGGATGAGACTTTCCTTCGTTCAGGAATTCAATCGCTAGCTTCATTAATAACTGAAAATTAAAAGACCTTCAAATGCTCTGTACATTATATCTTATGCAATGTATACATAGAAAAGGTCAAGATAACTTAAAATATAGCGGTAGGACGTCATTCGACACGGGAAAGAACGATTTCAAACGTTTCAGATCTATCAAATACAGATATATGATGGAATAAAGTATTGTGTTGGATCCGTGTATCTAATCAGATTTCAAGTGCAGCTTTGTCTTTTTTACGATTTGAGACGTATTTACTCTGTATTAGACCTAAGATGAGACCTTCCTTCATTCAGGAATTCAATCGATAGCTTCATTAATAACTGAAAATTAAAAGACGTTCAAAAGCGCTGTACATTATATCTTATGCAATCTATACATCGAAAACGTCAAGATAACTTAAAATATAGAGGTAGGACGTAATTTGACACGAGAAAGAACGATTCCTAACGTTTCGGAGGTATCAAACACAGATATATGATGGAATTAAATCTTCTAATCGTTCTATGTATCTAATCAGATTTCAAGTGGAGGTCTGTATTTTTCACGATTTGAGACGTATTTGATCTGTATTAGACCGAGGATGAGACTTTCCTTCGTTCTGGAATTCAATCGCTAGCTTCATTAATAACTGAAACTTAAAAGTCCTTCAAATGCTCTGTACATTATATCTTATGCAATGTATACATAGAAAACGTCAAGATAACTTAAAATATAGAGGTAGGACGTAATTCGACACGAGAAAGAACGATTCCTAACGTTTCGGATGTATCAAACACAGATATATGATGGAATTAAATTTTGTAATCGTTCTATGTATCTAATCAGATTTCAAGTGGAGCTCTGTCTTTTTTACGATATGAGATGTAGTTACTCTGTATTAGACCTAGGATGAGACTTTCCTTCGTTCAGGAATTCAATCGCTAGCTTCATTAATAACTGAAAATTAAAAGACGTTCAAATGCTCTGCACATTATATCTTATGCAATGTATACATAGAAAACGTCAAAGATTACTCAAAATATAGAGGTAGGACGTAATTTGACACGCGAAAGAACGATTCCTAACGTTTCGGAGGTATCAAACACAGATATATGATGGAATTAAATTTTGTAATCGTTCTATGTATCTAATCAGATTTCAAGTGGAGCTCTGTATTTTTCACGATTTGAGACGTATTTAGCTCTGTATTAGACCTAGGATGAGACTTTCCTTCGTTTCAGGAATTCAATCGATAGCTTCATTAATAACTGAAAATTAAAAGACGTTCAAATGCTCTGTACATTATATCTTATGCAATGTATACATAGAAAACGTCAAGATAACTTAAAATATAGAGGTAGGACGTAATTCGACACGAGAAAGAACGATTCCTAACGTTTCGGATGTATCAAACACAGATATATGATGGAATTAAATTTTGTAATCGTTCTATGTATCTAATCAGATTTCAAGTGGAGCTCTGTCTTTTTTACGATTTGAGACGTATTTAGCTCTGTATTAGACCTAGGATGAGACTTTCCTTCGTTCAGGAATTCAATCGCTAGCTTCATTAATAACTGAAAATTAAAAGACGTTCAAATGCTCTGTACATTATATCTTATGCAATGTATACATAGAAAACGTCAAGATAACTTAAAATTTAGCGGTAGGACGTCATTCGACACGGGAAAGAACGATTCCAAACGTTTCAGATGTATCAATACAGAGACTACCATGGAATAAAGTATTGTGCTAACTGTGATTCGAATCGTTCTATCTCGTGTCAAATTAAGTCCTACCTCTATATTTTAAGCTATCTTGACGTTTTCTATGTATACATTGCATAAGATATAATGTGCAGCGCATTTGAACGTCTTTCAATTTTCAGTTATTAATGAAGCTATCGATTGAATTCCTGAATGAAGGAAAGTCTCATCCTAGGTCTAATACAGAGTAAATACGTCTCAAATCGTAAAAAGACAAGACTGCATTTGAAATCTGATTAGATACACAGATCGAACACAATAATTTATTCCATCATATATCTGTGTTTGATACCTCCGAAACGTTAGGAATCGTTCTTTCTCGTGTCAAATTACGTCCTACCTCTATATTTTAAGTTCCCTTGAGGTTTTCGATGTATACATTGCATAAGATATAATGTACAGCGCTTTTGAACGTCGTTTAATTTTCAGTTATTGATGAAGCTATCGAATGAATTCCTGAATGAAGGAAAGTCTCATCCCAGGTCTAATACAGAGTAAATACGTCTCAAATCGTAAAAAATACAGAGCTCCACTTGAGATCTGATTAGATACATAGAACGATTAGAAGATTTATTTCCAATATATATCTGTGTTTGATACCTCGAAACGTTAGGAATCGTTCTTTCTCGTGTCAAATGACGTAATACCTCTATATTTTGAGTTATCTTGACGTTTTCTATGTATACATTGCATAAGATATAATGTACAGCGCTTTTGAACGTCTTTTAATTTTCAGTTATTAATGAAGCTATCGATTGAATTCCTGAACGAAGGAAAGTCTCATCCTAGGTCTAATACAGAGTAAATACGTGTCAAATCGTAAAAAAGACAAAGCTGCACTTGAAATCTGATTGAATACATAGAACGATTACAAAACTTAATTCAATCATATATCTGTGTTTGATACATCCGAAACGCTAGGAATCGTTCTATCTCGTGTCAAATTAAGTCCTACCTCTATATTTCAAGTTATCTTGACGGTTTCTATGTATACATTGCATAAGATATAATGTACAGCGCTTTTGAACGTCGTTTAATTTTCAGTTATTGATGAAGCTATCGATTGAATTCCTGAATGGAGGATAGTCTCATCCTAGGTCTACTACAGAGTAAATACGTCTCAAATCGAAAAAAGACAAAGCTGCACTTGAAATCTGATTAGATACACAGATCGAACACAATAATTTATTCCATCATATATCTGTGTTTGATACCTCCGAAACGTTAGGAATCGTTCTTTCTCGTGTCAAATTACGTCCTACCTCTATATTTTAAGTTATCTTGACGTTTTCGATGTATACATTGCATAAGATATAATGTACAGCGCTTTTGAACGTCGTTCAATTTTCAGTTATTGATGAAGCTATCGATTGAATTCCTGAATGGAGGAAAGTCTCATCCTAGGTGCAATACAGAGTAAATACGTCTCAAATCGTAAAAAAGACAAAGCTGCACTTGAAATCTGATTAGATACACAGATCGAAAACAATATTTTATTCCATCATATATCTGTATTTGATACCTCCGAAACGTTAGGAATCGTTCTATCTCGTGTCAAATTATGTCCTACTTCTATATTTTAAGTTATCTTGAAGTTTTCTATGTATACATTGCATAAGATATAATGTACAGCGCTTTTGAACGTCTTTTAATTTTCAGTTATTAATGAAGCTATCGATTGAATTCCTGAATGGAGGATAGTCTCATCCTAGGTCTAATACAGAGTAAATACGTCTCAAATCGTAAAAAATACAGAGCTCCACTTGAAATCTGATTAGATACATAGAACGATTAGAAGATTTATTTCCATCATATATCTGTGATTGATACCTCCGAAACGTTAGGAATCGTTCTATCTCGTGTCAAATTACGTCCTACCTCTATATTTTAAGTTATCTTGACGTGTTCTATGTATACATTGCATAAGATATAATGTACAGCGCTTTTGAAAGTCGTTTAATATTCAGTTATTGATGAAGCTATCGATTGAATTCCTGAATGAAGGAAAGTCTCATCCTAGGTCTAATACAGAGTAAATACGTCTCAAATCGTAAAAAATACAGAGCTCCACTTGAAATCTGATTAGATACATAGAACGAATTAGAAGATTTAATTCCATCATATATTTGTGTTTGATACCTCCGAAACGCTAGGAATCGTTCTATCTCGTGTCAAATTAAGTCCTACTTCTATATTTTAAGTTATCTTGAAGTTTTCTATGTATACATTGCATAAGATATAATGTACAGCGGTTTTGAACGTCTTTTAATTTTCAGTTATTAATGAAGCTATCGATTGAATTCCTGAACGAAGGAAAGTCTCATCCTAGGTCTAATACAGAGTAAATATGTCTCAAATCGTGAAAAATACAGAGCTCCACTTGAAATCTGATCAGATACATAGAACGATGACAAAATTTAATTCCATCATATATCTGTGTTTGATACCTCCGAAACGTTAGGAATCGTTCTTTCCCGTGCCAAATTACGTCCTACCTCTATATTTTGAGTAATCTTCACGTTTCCTATGTATACATTGCATAAGATATAATGTACAGAGCATTTGAACGTCTTTTAATTTTCAGTTACTAATAAAGCTAGCGATTGAATTCCTTAACGAGGGAAAGTCTCATCCTAGGTCTAATACAGAATAAATACGTCTCAAATCGTAAAAAATACAGATCCTCACTTGAAATCTGATTAGATACATAGAACGATTAGAAGATTTAATTCCATCATATATCTATGTTTGATACCTCCGAAACGTTAGGAATCGTTCTTTCTCGTGTCAAATTACGTCCTACCTCTATATTTTAAGTTATCTTGACGTGTTCTATGTATACATTGCATAAGATATAATGTACAGCGCTTTTGAACGTCGTTTAATTTTCAGTTATTGATGAAGTTATCGATTGAATTCCTGAATGAAGGAAAGTCTCATCCTAGGTCTAATACAGAGTAAATACGTCACAAATCGTGAAAAATACAGAGCTTCACTTGATATCTGATTAGACACATAGAACGATTAGAAGATTTATTTCCATCATATATCTGTGTTTGATAACTCCGAAACGTTAGGAATCGTTCTATCTCGTGTCAAATTAAGTCCTACCTCTATATTTTAAGTTATCTTGACGTTTTCTATGTATACATTGCATAAGATATAATGTGCAGCGCATTTGAACGTCTTTCAATTTTCAGTTATTAATGAAGCTATCGATTGAATTCCTGAATGAAGGAAAGTCTCATCCTAGGTCTAATACAGAGTAAATACGTCTCAAATCGTGAAAAATACAGAGCTTCACTTGATATCTGATTATATACATAGAACGATTAGAAGATTTATTTCCATCATATATCTGTGTTTGATACCTCCGAAACGTTAGGAATCGTTCTATCTCGTGTCAAATTACGTCCTACCTCTATATTTTAAGTTATCTTGACGTGTTCTATATATACATTGCATAAGATATAATGTACAGCGCTTTTGAACGTCGTTTAATTTTCAGTTATTGATGAAGCTATCGATTGAATTCCTGAATGAAGGAAAGTCTCATCCTAGGTCTAATACAGAGTACCTACGTGTCAAATCGTAAAAAAGACAAAGCTGCACTTGAAATCTGATTGGATACATAGAACGATTACAAAACTTAATTCAATCATATATCTGCGTATGATACATCCGAAACGCTAGGAATCGTTCTATCTCGTGTCAAATTAAGTCCTACCTCTATATTTTAAGCTAATCTTGACGTTTTCTATGTATACATTGCATAAGATATAATGTGCAGCGCATTTGAACGTCTTTCAATTTTCAGTTATTAATGAAGCTATCGATTGAATTCCTGAATGAAGGAAAGTCTCATCCTAGGTCTAATACAGAGTAAATACGTCTCAAATCGTAAAAAGACAAGACTGCATTTGAAATCTGATTAGATACACAGATCGAACACAATAATTTATTCCATCATATATCTGTGTTTGATACCTCCGAAACGTTAGGAATCGTTCTTTCTCGTGTCAAATTACGTCCTACCTCTATATTTTAAGTTCCCTTGAGGTTTTCGATGTATACATTGCATAAGATATAATGTACAGCGCTTTTGAACGTCGTTTAATTTTCAGTTATTGATGAAGCTATCGAATGAATTCCTGAATGAAGGAAAGTCTCATCCTAGGTCTAATACAGAGTAAATACGTCTCAAATCGTGAAAAATACAGAGCTCCACTTGAAATCTGATTAGATACATAGAACGATTAGAAGATTTATTTCCAATCATATATCTGTGTTTGATACCTCCGAAACGTTAGGAATCGTTCTTCTCGTGTCAAATGACGTCATACCTCTATATTTTGAGTTATCTTGACGTTTTCTATGTATACATTGCATAAGATATAATGTACAGCGCTTTTGAACGTCTTTTAATTTTCAGTTATTAATGAAGCTATCGATTGAATTCCTGAACGAAGGAAAGTCTCATCCTAGGTCTAATACAGAGTAAATACGTGTCAAATCGTAAAAAAGACAAAGCTGCACTTGAAATCTGATTGAGATACATAGAACAATTACAAAACTTAATTCAATCATATATCTGTGTTTGATACATCCGAAACGCTTGGAATCGTTCTATCCCGTGTCAAATGACGTCCTACCTCTATATTTCAAGTTATCTTGACGTTTTCTATGTATACATTGCATAAGATATAATGTACAGCGCTTTTGAACGTCGTTTAATTTTCAGTTATTGATGAAGCTATCGATTGAATTCCTGAATGGAGGATAGTCTCATCCTAGGTCTAATACAGAGTAAATACGTCTCAAATCGTAAAAAAGACAAAGCTGCACTTGAAATCTGATTAGATACACAGATCGAACTACAATAATTTATTCCATCATATATCTGTGTTTGATACCTCCGAAACGTTAGGAATCGTTCTTTCTCGTGTCAAATTACGTCCTACCTCTATATTTTAAGTTATCTTGACGTTTTCGATGTATACATTGCATAAGATATAATGTACAGCGCTTTTGAACGTCGTTTAATTTTCAGTTATTGATGAAGCTATCGATTGAATTCCTGAATGGAGGATAGTCTCATCCTAGGTCTAATACAGAGTAAATACGTCTCAAATCGTGAAAAAGACAGAGCTCCACTTGAAATCTGATTAGATACATAGAACGATTAGAAGATTTATTTCCATCATATATCTGTGTTTGATACCTCCGAAACGTTAGGAATCGTTCTATCTCGTGTCAAATTACGTCCTACCTCTATATTTTAAGTTATCTTGACGTGTTCCTATGTATACATTGCATAAGATATAATGTACAGCGCTTTTGAAAGTCGTTTAATATTCAGTTATTGATGAAGCTATCGATTGAATTCCTGAATGAAGGAAAGTCTCATCCTAGGTCTAATACAGAGTAAATACGTCTCAAATCGTAAAAAATACAAAGCTCCACTTGAAATCTGATTAGATACATAGAACGATTAGAAGATTTAATTCCATCATATATTTGTGTTTGATACCTCCGAAACGCTAGGAATCGTTCTATCTCGTGTCAAATTACGTCCTACCTCTATATTTTAAGTTATCTTGAAGTTTTCTATGTATACATTGCATAAGATATAATGTACAGCGGTATTTGAACGTCTTTTAATTTTCAGTTATTAATGAAGCTATCGATTGAATTCCTGAACGAAGGAAAGTCTCATCCTAGGTCTAATACAGAGTAACTACGTCTCAAATTGTAAAATGACAAAGCTGAACTTGAAATCTGATTGGATACATAGAACGATTACAAAACTTAATTCCATCATATATCTGTGTTTGATACATCCGAAACGTTTGGAATCGTTCTTTCTCGTGTCAAATGACGTCCTACCTCTATATTTTAAGTTATCTTGACGTTTTCTATGTATACATTGCATAAGATATAATGTACAGCGCATTTGAACGTCGTCTTAATTTTCAGTTATTAATGAAGCTATCGATTGAATTCCTGAACGAAGGAAAGTCTCATCCTAGGTCTAATACAGAGTAAATACGTCTCAAATCGTAAAAAATACAAAGCTGCACTTGAAATCTGATTAGATACATAGAACGATTCAAAGACTTTATTTCCATCATATATCTGTGTTTGATACCTCCGAAACGTTAGGAATCGTTCTTTCTCGTGTCAAATTACGTCCTACCTCTATATTTTGAGTTATCTTGACGTTTTCTATGTATACATTGCATAAGATATAATGTACAGCGCATTTGAACGTCTTTTAATTTTCAGTTATTAATGAAGCTATCGATTGAATTCCTGAACGAAGGAAAGTCTCATCCAAGGTCTAATACAGAGTAAATACGTCTCAAATCGTAAAAAATACAGAGCTCCACTTGAAATCTGATTAGATACACAGATCGAACTCAAAACTTTATTCCATCATAAATCTGCGTTTGATACCTCTGAAACGTTTGGAATCGTTCTTTCCCGTGTCGAATGACGTCCTACCTCTATATTTTGAGTTACCTTGACATTTCCTATGTATACATTGCATAAGATATAATGTACAGAGCATTTGAACGTCTTTTAATTTTCAGTTATTAATGAAGCTAGCGATTGAATTCCTTCACGAAGGAAAGTCTCATCCCAGGTCTAATACAGAGTAACTACGTAT
The DNA here is from genome assembly GCA_028455855.1 of Meloe dianella. Classification (NCBI taxonomy): domain Eukaryota; kingdom Metazoa; phylum Arthropoda; class Insecta; order Coleoptera; family Meloidae; genus Meloe; species Meloe dianella. The sequence goes on along the minus strand of JAPTHL010000012.1, from coordinate 75,750 downwards.
CAAATCGTAAAATTGACAAAGCTGAACTTGAAATCTGATTAGATACATAGAACGATTACAAAATTTAATTCCATCATATATCTGTGTTTGATACCTCCGAAACGTTAGGAATCGTTCTATCTCGTGTCAAATTACGTCCTACCTCTATATTTTGAGTAATCTTTACGTTTTCTATGTATACATTGCATAAGATATAATGTACAGAGCACTTGAACGTCTTTTAGTTTTCAGTTATTAATGAAGCTAGCGATTGAATTCCTGAACGAAGGAATGTCCCATCCTAGGTCTAATACAGAGTAAATACGTTCCGAATCGTAAAAAAGACAAAGCTTTACTTAAAATTTGATTAGATACATAGAACGATTACAAAACCCAATTCCATCATATATCTGCGTTTGATACCTCTGAAACGTTTGGAATCGTTCTTTCTCGTGTCAAATTACGTCCTAACCCTATATTTTAAGTCATCTCGACGTTTCCTATGTATACATTGCATAAGATATAATGTACAGAGCATTTGAACGTCTTTTAATTTTCAGTTATTAATGAAGCTAGCGATTGAATTCCTGATCGAAGGAAAGTCTCATCCTAGGTCTAATACAGAGTAACTACGTCTCAAATCGTAAAAAAGACAAAGCTTCACTTGAAATCTGATTGGATACATAGAACGATACAAAAATTTAATTCCATCCTATATCTGTGTTCGATACCTCCGAAACGTTAGGAATCGTTCTATCTCGTGTCAAATTACGTTCTACCTCTATGTTTTAAGTTATCTTGACGTTTTCTATGTATACATTGCATAAGATATAATGTACAGCGCATTTGAACGTCTTTTAATTTTTAGTTATTAATGAAGCTATCGATTGAATTCCTGAATGAAGGAATGTCTCATCCTAGGTCTAATACAGAGTAAATACGTCTCAAATCGTAAAAAAGACAAACCTGCACTTGAAATCTGATTAGATACACAGATCGAACACAAAACTTTATTCCATCATATATCTGCGTTTGATACCTCTGAAACGTTAGGAATCGTTCTATCTCGTGTCAAATTAAGTCCTACCTCTATATTTCAAGTTATCTTGACGTTTTCTATGTATACATTGCATAAGATATAATGTACAGCGCATTTGAACGTCTTTTAATTTTCAGTTATTAATGAAGCTATCGATTGAATTCCTGAATGAAGGAATGTCTCATCCTAGGTCTAATACAGACTAAATACGTCTCAAATCGTAAAAAATACAGAGCTTCACTTGGAATCTGATTAGATACATAGAACGATTACAAAATTTAATTCCATCATATATCTGTGTTTGATACCTCCGAAACGTTAGGAATCGTCCTTTCGCGTGTCAAATTACGTCCTACCTCTATATTTTGAGTATTCTTTACGTTTCCTATGTATACATTGCATAAGATATAATGTACAGCACATTTGAATGTCTTTTAATTTTCAGTTATTTATGAAGCTAGCGATTGAATTCCTTAACGAAGGAAAGTCTCATCCTAGGTCTAATACAGAGTAACTACGTCTCAAATGGTAAAAAAGACAAAGCTCCACTTGAAATCTGATTGGATACATAGAACGATTACAAAATTTAATTCCATCATATATCTGTGTTTGATACTTCCGAAACGCTAGGAATCGTTTTATCTCGTGTCAAATTAAGTCCTACCTCTATATTTCAAGTTATCTTGACGTTTTCTATGTATACATTGCATAAGATATAATGTACAGCGCATTTGAACGTCTTTTAATTTTCAGTTATTAATGAAGCTATCGATTGAATTCCTGAATGAAGGAAAGTCTCATCCTAGGTCTAATACAGACTAAATAAGTCTCAAATCGTAAAAAAGACAAACTCCACTTGAAATCTGATTGGATACATAGAACGATAACAAAATTTAATTCCATCATATATCTGTGTTCGATACCTCCAAAACGTTAGGAATCGTTCTATCTCGTGTCACATTACGTCCTACCTCTATATTTTAAGTTCTCTTGACGTTTTCTATGTATACATTGCATAAGATATAATGTACAGCGCATTTGAACGTCTTTTAATTTTCAGTTATTAATGAAGCTATCGATTGAATTCCTGAATGAAGGAATGTCTCATCCTAGGTCTAATACAGACTAAATACGTCTCAAATCGTAAAAAATACAGAGCTTCACTTGGAATCTGATTAGATACATAGAACGATTACAAAATTTAATTCCATCATATATCTGTGTTTGATACCTCCGAAACGTTAGGAATCGTCCTTTCGCGTGTCAAATTACGTCCTACCTCTATATTTTGAGTAATCTTTACGTTTCCTATGTATACATTGCATAGGATATAATGTACAGAGCATTTGAACGTCCTTTAATTTTCAGTTAATAATGAAGCTAGCGATTGAATTCCTGAACGAAGGAAAGTCTCATCCTAGGTCTAATACAGACTGAATACGTCTCAAATCGTAAAAAATTCAGAGTTTCACTTGAAATCTGATTAGATACATAGAGCGATTAGAAGATTTAATTCCATCATATATCTGTGTTTGATAATTCCGAAACGTTAGGAATCGTTCTTCCTTGTGTCAAATTACGTCCTACCTCTATATTTTGAGTTATCTTGACGTTTTCGATGTATACATTGTATAAGATATAATGAACAGCGCTTTTGAACATCTTTTAATTTTCAGTTATTAATGAAGCTATCGATTGAATTCCTGAACGAAGGAAAGTCTCATCCTAGGTCTAATACAGAGTAACTACGTCTCAAATCGTGAAAAATACAGATCTCCACTTGAAATCTGATTAGATACATAGAACGATTAGAAGATTTAATTCCATCATATATCTGTGTTTGATACCTCCGAAACGTTAGGAATCGTTATTTCTCGTGTCAAATGACGTACTACCTCTATATTTTAAGTTATTTTGACGTTTTATGTATACATTGCATAAGATATAATGTACAGAGCATTTGAACGACTTTTAATTTTCAGTTATTAATGAAGCTATCGATTGAATTCCTGAACGAAGGAAAGTCTCATCCTAGGTCTAATACAGAGTAACTACGTCTCAAATCGTAAAATGACAAAGCTCCACTTGAAATCTGATTGGATACATAGAACGATTACAAAACTTAATTCCATCATATATCTGTGTTTGATACATCCGAAACGTTAGGAATCGTTCTATCTCGTGTCAAATTAAGTCCTACCTTCATATTTTAGGTTATCTTGACGTTTTCTATGTATACATTGCATAAGATATAATGTGCAGCGCATTTGAACGTCTCTTAATTCTCAGTTATTAATGAAGCTATCGATTGAATTCCTGAATGAAGGAAAGTCTCATCCTAGGTCTAATACAGAGTAAATACGTCTCAAATCGTAAAAAAGACAAAGCTGCACTTGAAATCTGATTAGATACACAGATCGAACACAATAGTTTATTCGATCATATATCTGTATTTGATACATCTGAAACGTTTGGAATCGTTCTTTCCCGTGTCGAATGACGTCCTACCGCTATATTTTGAGTTATCTTGACGTTTTCTATGTATACATTGCATAAGATATAGTGTACAGAGCATTTGAAGGGCTTTTAATTTTCAGTTATTAATGAAGCTAGCGATTGAATTCCTGAACGAAGGAAAGTCTCATCCTAGGTCTAATACAGAATAAATACGTCTCAAATCGTAAAAAATACAGAGCTTCACTTGGAATCTGATCAGAGACATAGAACGATGACAAAATTTAATTCCATCATATATCTGGGTTTGATACCTCCGAAACGTTAGGAATGGTTCTTTCGCTTGTCAAATAACGTCCTACCTCCATATTTTGAGTAATCTTCACGTTTCCTATGTATACATTGCATAAGATATAATGTACCGAGCATTTGAAGGTCTTTTAATTTTCAGTTATTAATAAACCTAGCGATTGAATTCCTTAACGAGGGAAAGTCTCATCCTAGGTCTAATACAGAGTAAAAACGTCTCAAATCGTAAAAAATACAGAGCTCTACTTGAAATCTGATTAGATACATAGAACGATTAGAAGATTTAATTCCATCATATATCTGTTTTTGATACCTCCGAAACGTTAGGAATCGTTATTTCTCGTGTCAAATGACGTACTACCTCTATATTTTGAGTTATCTTGACGTTTTCTATGTATACATTGCATAAGATATAATGTACAGAGCATTTGAACGACTTTTAATTTTCAGTTATTAATGAAGCAAGCGATTGAATTCCTGAACGAAGGAAAGTCTCATCCTAGGTCTAATACAGAGTAACTACGTCTCAAATCGTAAAAAACAAAGTTATACTTGAAATCTGATTGGATACATAGAACAATTACAAAACTTAATTCCATCATATATCTGTGTTTGATACATCCGAAACGTTAGGAATCGTTCTATCTCGGGTCAAATTAAGTCCTACCTTCATATTTTAAGTTATCTTGACGTTTTCTATGTATACATTGCATAAGATATAATGTGCAGCGCATTTGAACGTCTCTTAATTCTCAGTTAATAATGAAGCTATCGATTGAATTCCTGAATGAAGGAAAGTCTCATCCTAGGTCTAATACAGAGTAAATACGTCTCATATCGTAAAAAAGACAAAGCTGCACTTGAAATCTGATTAGATACACAGATCGAACACAATACTTTATTCGATCATATATCTGTATTTGACACATCTGAAACGTTTGGAATCGTTCTTTCCCGTGTCGAATGACGTACTACCTCTATATTTTGAGTTATCTTGACGTTTTCTATGTATACATTGCATAAGATATAATGTACAGAGCATTTGAACGACTTTTAATTTTCAGTTATTAATGAAGCAAGCGATTGAATTCCTGAACGAAGGAAAGTCTCATCCTAGGTCTAATACAGAGTAACTACGTCTCAAATCGTAAAAAAGACAAAGCTATACTTGAAATCTGATTGGATACATAGAACGATTACAAAATTTAATTCTATCATATATCTGTGTTTGATACATCCGAAACGTTAGGAATCGTTCTATCTCGTGTCAAATTAAGCCCTACCTCTATATTTTAAGTTATCTTGACGTGTTCTATGTATACATTGCATAAGATATAATGTGCAGCGGATTTGAACGTCTTTTAATATTCAGTTATTAATGAAACTATCGATTGAATTCCTGAATGAAGGAAAGTCTCATCCTAGGTCTAATACAGAGTAAATACGTCTCAAATCGTAAAAAAGACAAAGCTGCACTTGAAATCTGATTAGATACACAGATCGAACACAATATTTTATTCCATCATATATCTGTATTTGATACATCTGAAACCTTTGGAAACGTTCTTTTAAGTGTCGAATGACGTCCTACCGCTATATTTTAAGTTATCTAGACGTTTTCTATGTATACATTGCATAAGATATAATGTACAGAGCATTTGAACGACTTTTAATTTTCAGTTATTAATTAAGCTAGCGATTGAATTGATAAACGAAGGAAAGTCTCATCCTAGGTCTAATACAGAGTAACTACGTCTCAAATCGTAAAAAAGACAAAGCTCCACTTGAAAGCTGATTAGATACATCGAACGATTACAAAATTTAATTCCATCATATATCAGTGTTTGATACTTCCGAAACGTTAGGAATCGTTCTTTCGCGTGTCATATTACGTATTACCTCTATATTTTGAATAATCTTTACGTTTCCTATGTATACATTGCATAAGATATAATGTAAAGCGCATTTGAACGTCTTTTAATTTTCAGTTATTAATGAAACTATCGATTGAATTCCTGAATGAAGGAAAGTCTCATCCTAGGTCTAATACAGAGTAAATACGTCTCAAATCGTAAAAAAGACAGAGCTGCACTTGAAATCTGATTAGATTCACAGATCGAACACAAAACTTTATTCCATCATATATCTGTGTTTGATACATCTGAAACGTTTGGAATCGTTCTTTCCCGTGTCGAATGACGTCCTACCTCTTTATTTTAAGTTATCTTGACGTTTCCTATGTATCGATTGCATAAGATATAATGTACAGAGCATTTGAACGTCTTTTAATTTTCAGTTATTAATGAAGATAACGATTGAGTTCCTTAACGAAGGAAAGTCTCATCCTAGGTCTAATAAAGAGTAACTACGTCTCAAATCGTAAAAAGGACAAAGCTCTACTTGAAATCTGATTAGATACACAGATCGAACACAATAATTTATTCCATCATATATCTGTGTTTGATACCTCCGAAACGTTAGGAATCGTTCTATCTCGTGTCAAATTACGTCCTACCTCAATATTTTAAGTTATCTTGACGTTTTCGTTGTATACATTGCATAAGATATAATGTACAGCGCTTTTGAACGTCTTTTAATTTTCAGTTATCAATGAAGCTAGCGATTGAATTCCTGAACGAAGGAAAGTCTCATCCTAGGTCTAATACAGAGAAACTACGTCTCAAATCGTAAAAAAGACAAAGCTCCACTTGAAATCTGATTAGATACATCGAACGATTACAAAATTTAATTCCATCATATACCAGTCTTTGATACTTCCGAAACGTTAGGAATCGTTCTTTCGCGTGTCATATTACGTATTACCTCTATATTTTGAATAATCTTGACGTTTCCTATGTATACATTGCATATGATATAATGTACAGAGCATTTGAACGTCTTTTAATTTTCAGTTAATAATGAAGCTAGCGATTGAATTCCTGAACGAAGGAATGTCTCATCCTAGGTCTAATACAGAGTAAATACGTTCCGTATCGTAAAAATGACAGAGCTTTACTTAAAATTTGATTATATACATAGAACGATTACAAAACTGAATTCCATCATATATCTGCGTTTGATACCTCTGAAACGTTTGGAATCGTTCTTTCTCGTGTCAAATTACGTCCTAACTCTATATTTTAAGTCATCTCGAAGTTTCCTATGTATACATTGCATAAGATATAATGTACAGAGCATTTGAACGTCTTTTAATTTTCAGTTATTAATGAAGCTAGCGATTGAATTCCTGAACGAAGGAAAGTCTCATCCTAGGTCTAATACAGACTGAATACGTCTCTAATCGTGGAATATACAGAGCTCCACTTGAAATCTGATTAGATAAATAGAACGATAAGACGATTTAATTCCATCATATATCTGTGTTTGATACCTCCGAAACGTTAGGAATTGTTCTTTCTCGAGTCAAATTACGTCCTACCTCTATATTTTAAGTTATCTTGAGGTTTTCGATGTATACATTGCATAAGATATAATGTACACCGCTTTTGAACGTCTTTTAATTTTCAGTTATTAATGAAGCTATCGATTTAATTCCTGAACGAAGGAAAGTCTCATCCTAGGTCTAATACAGAGTAACTACGTCTCAAATCGTAAAAAAGACAGAGCTCCACTTGAAATGTGATTGGATACACAGATCGAACTTAAAACTTTATTCCACCATATATCTGTGTTTGATACCTCTGAAACGTTTGGAATCGTTCTTTCCCGTGTCGAATGACGTCCTACCTGTCCATTACAAGTTATCTTGACGTTTTCTATGTATACATTGCATAAGATATAATGTACAGAGCATTTGAACGTCTTTTAATTTTCAGTTATTAATGAAGCTAGCGATTGAATTCCTTAACGAAGCAATGTCTCATCCTAGGTCTAATACAGACTAAATACGCCTCAAATCGTAAAAAATACAGAGCTAAACTTGTTATCTGATTAGATACATAGAACGATTACAAAATTTAATTCAATCACATATCTGTGTTTGAGACCTCTGAAACGTTAGGAATCGTTCTTTCTCGTGTCAAGTTACGTCCTACTTCTATATTTTGAGTTATCTTGACGTTTTCTATGTATAAATTGCATAAGATATAATGTACAGAGCATTTGAACCTCTTTTAATTTTCAGGTATTAATGAAGCTATCGAATGAATTCCTGAATGAAGGAAAGTCTCATCCTAGGTCTTATACAATGTGAATACGTCTCAAATCGTGAAAAAGACAAAGCTGCACTTGAAATCTGATTAGATACACAGATCGAACACAAAACTTTATTCCACAATATATCTGTGTTTGATACATCTGAAACGTTTGGAATCGTTCTTTCCCGTGTCGAATGACGTCCTACCTCTTTATTCCAAGTTATCTTGACGTTTCCTATGTATACATTGCATAAGATATAATGTACAGAGCATTTGAACGACTTTTAATTTTCAGTTATTAATGAAGATAGCGATTGGATTCCTAAACGAAGCAATGTCTCATCCTAGCTCTAATACAGACTAAATACGTCTCAAATCGTGAGAAACACAAAGCTCCACTTGATATCTGATTAGATATATAGAACGATTACAAAATTTAATTCCATCATATATCTGTGTTTGATACCTCCGAAACGTTAGGAATCGTTCTGTCGCGTGTCACATTACGTCCTACCTCCATATTTTGAGTAATCTTTACGTTTCTCATGTATACATTGCATAAGATATAATGTACAGAGCATTTGAACGTCTCTTAATTTTCAGTTATTAATGAAGCTAGCGATTGAATTCCTGAACGAAGAAAAGTCTCATCCTAGGTCTAATACAGAGTAACTACGTCTCAAATCGTAAAAAAGACAATGCTCCACTTGAAATCTACATCGAACGATTACAAAACTTAATTCCATCATATATCACTGTTTGATACCTCTGAAACGTTTTTAATCGTTCTTTCGCGTGTCAAATGACGTCCAACATCTATATTTTAAGTTATCTTGAAGTTTTCTATGTATACATCGCATAAGATATATTGTGCAGCGCATTTGAACGTCGTTTAATTTTCAGTTATTAATGAAGCTATCGATTGAATTTCTGAATGAAGGAAAGTCTCATCCTAGGTCTAATACAGACTAAATACGTCTCAAATCGTAAAAAATATATAGCTCCACTTGAAATCTGATTAGATACATAGAACGATTACAAAATTTAATTCCATCATATATCTGTGTTTGATACCTCCGAAACGTTAGAAATCGTTCTTTCGCGTGTCAAATTACTTCCTACCTCTATATTTAGAGTAATCTTTACGTTTCCTATGTCTACATTGCATAAGATATAATGTACAGAGCATTTGAACGTCTTTTAATTTTCAGTTATTAATGAAGCTATCGATTGAATTCCTAAACGAAGGAAAGTCTCTTCCAAGGTCTAATACGGAGTATATACGTCTCAAATTGTATAAAAGACAGAGCTCCATTTGAAATATGATTAGATACATAGAACGATTACAAAATTTAATTCCATCATATATCTGTGTTTGATACCTCCGAAACGTTAGGAATGGTTCTTTCTCATGTCAAATGACGTCCTACCTCTATATTTTGAGTTATCTTGACGCTTTCTATGTATACATTGCATAAGATATAATGTACAGCGCTTTTGAACGTCTTTTAATTTTCAGTTATTAATGAAGCTATCGATTGAATTCCTGAACGAAGGAAAGTATCATCCTAGGTCTAATACAGAGTAACTACGTCTCAAATCGTAAAATGACAAAGCTCCACTTGAAATCTGATTGGATACATAGAACGATTACAAAACTTAATTCCATCATATATCTGTGTTTGATACATCCGAAACGTTGGGAATCGTTCTATCTCGTGTCAAATTAAGTCCTACCTCGATATTTTAAGTTATCTTGACGCTTTCTATGTATACATTGCATAAGATATAATGTCCAGAGCATTTGAAGGACTTTTAATTTTCAGTTATTAATGAAGCTAGCGATTTAATTCCTGAACGAAGGGAAGTCTCATCCTAGTTCTAATACAGAATAAATATGTCTCAAATCGTGAAAAATACAGAGCTCCACTTGAAATCTGATCAGATACATAGAACGATGACAAAATTTAATTCCATCATATATCTGTGTTTGATACCTCCGAAACGTTAGGAATCGTTCTTTCCCGTGCCAAATTACGTCCTACCTCTATATTTTGAGTAATCTTCACGTTTCCTATGTATACATTGCATAAGATATAATGTACAGAGCATTTGAACGTCTTTTAATTTTCAGTTACTAATAAAGCTAGCGATTGAATTCCTTAACGAGGGAAAGTCTCATCCTAGGTCTAATACAGAATAAATACGTCTCAAATCGTAAAAAATACAGATCCTCACTTGAAATCTGATTAGATACATAGAACGATTAGAAGATTTAATTCCATCATATATCTATGTTTGATACCTCCGAAACGTTAGGAATCGTTCTTTCTCGTGTCAAATTACGTCCTACCTCTATATTTTAAGTTATCTTGACGTGTTCTATGTATACATTGCATAAGATATAATGTACAGCGCTTTTGAACGTCGTTTAATTTTCAGTTATTGATGAAGTTATCGATTGAATTCCTGAATGAAGGAAAGTCTCATCCTAGGTCTAATACAGAGTAAATACGTCTCAAATCGTGAAAAATACAGAGCTTCACTTGATATCTGATTAGACACATAGAACGATTAGAAGATTTATTTCCATCATATATCTGTGTTTGATAACTCCGAAACGTTAGGAATCGTTCTATCTCGTGTCAAATTAAGTCCTACCTCTATATTTTAAGTTATCTTGACGTTTTCTATGTATACATTGCATAAGATATAATGTGCAGCGCATTTGAACGTCTTTCAATTTTCAGTTATTAATGAAGCTATCGATTGAATTCCTGAATGAAGGAAAGTCTCATCCTAGGTCTAATACAGAGTAAATACGTCTCAAATCGTGAAAAATACAGAGCTTCACTTGATATCTGATTATATACATAGAACGATTAGAAGATTTATTTCCATCATATATCTGTGTTTGATACCTCCGAAACGTTAGGAATCGTTCTATCTCGTGTCAAATTACGTCCTACCTCTATATTTTAAGTTATCTTGACGTGTTCTATATATACATTGCATAAGATATAATGTACAGCGCTTTTGAACGTCGTTTAATTTTCAGTTATTGATGAAGCTATCGATTGAATTCCTGAATGAAGGAAAGTCTCATCCTAGGTCTAATACAGAGTACCTACGTGTCAAATCGTAAAAAAGACAAAGCTGCACTTGAAATCTGATTGGATACATAGAACGATTACAAAACTTAATTCAATCATATATCTGCGTATGATACATCCGAAACGCTAGGAATCGTTCTATCTCGTGTCAAATTAAGTCCTACCTCTATATTTTAAGCTATCTTGACGTTTTCTATGTATACATTGCATAAGATATAATGTGCAGCGCATTTGAACGTCTTTCAATTTTCAGTTATTAATGAAGCTATCGATTGAATTCCTGAATGAAGGAAAGTCTCATCCTAGGTCTAATACAGAGTAAATACGTCTCAAATCGTAAAAAGACAAGACTGCATTTGAAATCTGATTAGATACACAGATCGAACACAATAATTTATTCCATCATATATCTGTGTTTGATACCTCCGAAACGTTAGGAATCGTTCTTTCTCGTGTCAAATTACGTCCTACCTCTATATTTTAAGTTCCCTTGAGGTTTTCGATGTATACATTGCATAAGATATAATGTACAGCGCTTTTGAACGTCGTTTAATTTTCAGTTATTGATGAAGCTATCGAATGAATTCCTGAATGAAGGAAAGTCTCATCCCAGGTCTAATACAGAGTAAATACGTCTAAAATCGTAAAAAATACAGAGCTCCACTTGAAATCTGATTAGATACATAGAACGATTAGAAGATTTATTTCCAATATATATCTGTGTTTGATACCTCCGAAACGTTAGGAATCGTTCTTTCTCGTGTCAAATGACGTAATACCTCTATATTTTGAGTTATCTTGACGTTTTCTATGTATACATTGCATAAGATATAATGTACAGCGCTTTTGAACGTCTTTTAATTTTCAGTTATTAATGAAGCTATCGATTGAATTCCTGAACGAAGGAAAGTCTCATCCTAGGTCTAATACAGAGTAAATACGTGTCAAATCGTAAAAAAGACAAAGCTGCACTTGAAATCTGATTGAATACATAGAACGATTACAAAACTTAATTCAATCATATATCTGTGTTTGATACATCCGAAACGCTAGGAATCGTTCTATCTCGTGTCAAATTAAGTCCTACCTCTATATTTCAAGTTATCTTGACGTTTTCTATGTATACATTGCATAAGATATAATGTACAGCGCTTTTGAACGTCGTTTAATTTTCAGTTATTGATGAAGCTATCGATTGAATTCCTGAATGGAGGATAGTCTCATCCTAGGTCTACTACAGAGTAAATACGTCTCAAATCGAAAAAAGACAAAGCTGCACTTGAAATCTGATTAGATACACAGATCGAACACAATAATTTATTCCATCATATATCTGTGTTTGATACCTCCGAAACGTTAGGAATCGTTCTTTCTCGTGTCAAATTACGTCCTACCTCTATATTTTAAGTTATCTTGACGTTTTCGATGTATACATTGCATAAGATATAATGTACAGCGCTTTTGAACGTCGTTTAATTTTCAGTTATTGATGAAGCTATCGATTGAATTCCTGAATGGAGGATAGTCTCATCCTAGGTCTAATACAGAGTAAATACGTCTCAAATCGTAAAAAATACAGAGCTCCACTTGAAATCTGATTAGATACATAGAACGATTAGAAGATTTATTTCCATCATATATCTGTGTTTGATACCTCCGAAACGTTAGGAATCGTTCTATCTCGTGTCAAATTACGTCCTACCTCTATATTTTAAGTTATCTTGACGTGTTCTATGTATACATTGCATAAGATATAATGTACAGCGCTTTTGAAAGTCGTTTAATATTCAGTTATTGATGAAGCTATCGATTGAATTCCTGAATGAAGGAAAGTCTCATCCTAGGTCTAATACAGAGTAAATACGTCTCAAATCGTAAAAAATACAGAGCTCCACTTGAAATCTGATTAGATACATAGAACGATTAGAAGATTTAATTCCATCATATATTTGTGTTTGATACCTCCGAAACGCTAGGAATCGTTCTATCTCGTGTCAAATTAAGTCCTACTTCTATATTTTAAGTTATCTTGAAGTTTTCTATGTATACATTGCATAAGATATAATGTACAGCGGTTTTGAACGTCTTTTAATTTTCAGTTATTAATGAAGCTATCGATTGAATTCCTGAACGAAGGAAAGTCTCATCCTAGGTCTAATACAGAGTAACTACGTCTCAAATTGTAAAATGACAAAGCTGAACTTGAAATCTGATTGGATACATAGAACGATTACAAAACTTAATTCCATCATATATCTGTGTTTGATACATCCGAAACGTTAGGAATCGTTCTATATCGTGTCAAATTAAGTCCTACCTCTATATTTTAAGTTATCTTGACGTTTTCTATGTATACATTGCATAAGATATAATGTGCAGCGCATTTGAACGTCTTTTAATTTTCAATTATTAATGAAGCTATCGATTGAATTCCTGAATGAAGGAAAGTCTCATCCTAGGTCTAATACAGAGTAACTACGTCTCAAATCGTAAAAAAGACAAAACTGCACTTGAAATCTGATTGGATACATAGAACGATTACAAAACTTAATTCCATCATATATCTGTGTTTGATACATCCGAAACGTTAGGAATCGTTCTATATCGTGTCAAATTAAGTCCTACCTCTATATTTTAAGTTATCTTGACGTTTTCGATGTATACATTGCATAAGATATAATGTACAGCGCTTTTGAACGTCGTTTAATTTTCAGTTATTGATGAAGCTATCGATTGAATTCCTGAATGGAGGAAAGTCTCATCCTAGGTCCAATACAGAGTAAATACGTCTCAAATCGTAAAAAAGACAAAGCTGCACTTGAAATCTGATTAGATACACAGATCGAAAACAATAATTTATTCCATCATATATCTGTATTTGATACCTCCGAAACGTTAGGAATCGTTCTATCTCGTGTCAAATTAAGTCCTACTTCTATATTTTAAGTTATCTTGAAGTTTTCTATGTATACATTGCATAAGATATAATGTACAGCGCTTTTGAACGTCTTTTAATTTTCAGTTATTAATGAAGCTATCGATTGAATTCCTGAACGAAGGAAAGTCTCATCCTAGGTCTAATACAGAGTAACTACGTCTCAAATTGTAAAATGACAAAGCTCCACTTGAAATCTGATTGGATACATAGAACGATTACAAAACTTAATTCCATCATATATCTGTGTTTGATACATCCGAAACGTTAGGAACCGTTCTATATCGTGTCAAATTAAGTCCTACCTCTATATTTTAAGTTATCTTGACGTTTTCTATGTATACATTGCATAAGATATAATGTGCAGCGCATTTGAACGTCTTTTAATTTTCAATTATTAATGAAGCTATCGATTGAATTCCTGAACGAAGGAAAGTCTCATCCTAGGTCTAATACAGAGTAACTACGTCTCAAATAGTAAAAAAGACAAAGCTGCACTTGAAATCTGATTAGATACACAGATCGAACACAATAATTTATTCCATCATATATCTGTGTTTGATACCTCCGAAACGTTAGGAATCGTTCTATCTCGTGTCAAATTACGTCCTACCTCTATATTTCAAGTTATATTGACGTTTTCTATGTATACATTGCATAAGATATAATGTACAGCGCTTTTGAACGTCGTTTAATTTTCAGTTATTGATGAAGCTATCGATTGAATTCCTGAATGGAGGAAAGTCTCATCCTAGGTCTAATACAGAGTAAATACGTCTCAAATCGTAAAAAATACAAAGCTGCACTTGAAATCTGATTAGATACATAGAACGAATACAATAATTTATTCCATCATATATCTGTGTTTGATACCTCCGAAACGTTAGGAATCGTTCTTTCGCGTGTCAAATTACGTCCTACCTCTATATTTTGAGTTATCTTGACGTTTTCTATGTATACATTGCATAAGATATAATGTACAGAGCATTTGAACGTCTTTTAATTTTCAGTTATTAATGAAGCTAGCGATTGAATTCCTGAACGAAGGAAAGTCTCATCCTAGGTCTAATACAGAGTAAATACGTCTCAAATTGTAAAAATGACAGAGCTCCACTTGAAATCTGATTAGATACATAGAACGATTACAAAATTTAATTCCATCATATATCTGTGTTTGATACCTCCGAAACGTTAGGAATCGTTCTATCTCGTGTCAAATTACGTCCTACCTCTATATTTTAAGTTATCTTGACGTTTTCTATGTATACATTGCATAAGATATAATGTGCAGCGCATTTGAACGTCTTTTAATTTTCAGTTATTAATGAAGCTATCGATTGAATTCCTGAATGAAGGAAAGTCTCATCCTAGGTCTAATACAGAGTAACTACGTCTCAAATCGTAAAAAAGACAAAGCTCCACTTGAAATCTGATTGGATACATAGAACGATTACAAGATTTAATTCCATCATATATCTGTGTTTGATACCTCCGAAACGTTAGGAATCGTTCTATCTCGTGTCAAATTAAGTCCTACCTCTATATTTTAAGTTATCTTGACGTTTTCGATGTATACATTGCATAAGATATAATGTACAGCGCTTTTGAACGTCTTTTAATTTTCAGTTATTAATGAAGCTATCGATTGAATTCCTGAATGAAGGAAAGTCTCATCCTAGGTCTAATACAGAGTAAATACGTCTCAAATCGTAAAAAGACAAAGCTGCACTTGAAATCTGATTAGATACATAGAACGATTACAAAATTTAATTCCATCATATATCTGTGTTTGATACCTCCGAAACGTTAGGAATCGTTCTATCTCGTGTCAAATTATGTCCTACCTCTATATTTTAAGTTATCTTGACGTTTTCTATGTATACATTGCATAAGATATAATGTACAGCGCATTTGAACGTCTTTTAATTTTCAGTTATTAATGAAGCTATCGAATGAATTCCTGAATGAAGGAAAGTCTCATCCTAGGTCTAATACAGAGTAAATACGTCTCAAATCGTAAAAAATACAGAGCTGCACTTGAAATCTGATTAGATACATAGAACGATTACAAGATTTATTTCCATCATATATCTGTGTTTGATACCTCCGAAACGTTTGGAATCGTTCTTTCTCGTGTCAAATGACGTCCTACCTCTATATTTTAAGTTATCTTGACGTTTTCTATGTATACATTGCATAAGATATAATGTACAGAGCATTTGAACGACTTTTAATTTTCAGTTATTAATGAAGCTAGCGATTGAATTCCTGAACGAAGGAAAGTCTCATCCTAGGTCTAATACAGAATAAATACGTCTCAAATCGTAAAAAATACAGAGCTCCACTTGAAATCTGATTAGATACATAGAACGATTACAAAATTTAATTCCATCATATATCTGTGTTTGATACCTCCGAAACGTTAGGAATCGTTCTGTCGCGTGTCAAATTACGTCCTACCTCTATATTTTGAGTAATCTTTACGTTTTCTATGTATACATTGCATAAGATATAATGTACAGAGCATTTGAACGTCTTTTAATTTTCAGTTATTAATGAAGCTAGCGATTGAATTCCTGAACGAAGGAAAGTCTCATCCTAGGTCTAATACAGAGTAAATACGTCTCAAATCGTAAAAAAGACAAAGCTCCACTTGAAATCTGATTAGATACATAGAACGATTACAAAATTTAATTCCATCATATATCGCTGTTTGATACCTCCGAAACGTTTGGAATCGTTCTTTCGCGTGTCAAATTGACGTCCTACCTCTATATTTTAAGTTATCTTGACGTTTTCTATGTATACATTGCATAAGATATAATGTACAGAGCATTTGAACGACTTTTAATTTTCAGTTATTAATGAAGCTAGCGATTGAATTCCTGAACGAAGGAAAGTCTCATCCTAGGTCTAATACAGACTAAATACGTCTCAAATCGTAAAAAATACAGAGCTTCACTTGAAATCTGATTAGATACATAGAACGATTACAAAATTTTATTCCATCATATATCTGTGTTTGATACCTCCGAAACGTTAGGAATCGTTCTTTCTCGTGTCAAATTACGTCCTACCTCTATATTTTGAGTTATCTTGACGTTTTCTATGTATACATTGCATAAGATATAATGTACAGCGCATTTGAACGTCTTTTAATTTTCAGTTATTAATGAAGCTAGCGATTGAATTCCTGAACGAAGGAAAGTCTCATCCTAGGTCTAATACAGAGTAAATACGTCTCAAATCGTAAAAAATACAGAGCTCCACTTGAAATCTGATTAGATACATAGAACGATTACAAGATTTAATTCCATCATATATCTGTGTTTGATACCTCCGAAACGTTAGGAATCGTTCTATTCTCGTGTCAAATTACGTCCTACCTCTATATTTCACGTTATCTTGACGTTTTCTATGTATACATTGCATAAGATATAATGTACAGAGCATTTGAACGTCTTTTAATTTTCAGTTATTAATGAAGCTATCGATTGAATTCCTGAATCGAAAGAAAGTCTCATCCTAGGTCTAATACAGAGTAAATACGTCTCAAATCGTAAAAAATACAGAGCTTCACTTGAAATCTGATTAGATACATAGAACGATTACAAAATTTAATTCCATCATATATCTGTGTTTGATACCTCCGAAACGTTAGGAATCGTTCTTTCGCGTGTCAAATTACGTCCTACCTCTATATTTTAAGTAATCTTGACGTTTTCTATGTATACATTGCATAAGATATAATGTACAGAGCATTTGAACGTCTTTTAATTTTCAGTTATTAATGAAGCTAGCGATTGAATTCCTGAACGAAGGAAAGTCTCATCCTAGGTCTAATACAGAGTAACTACGTCTCAAATCGTAAAAAATACAGAGCTCCACTTGAAATCTGATTAGATACATAGAACAATTACAAAATTTAATTCCATCATATATCTGTGTTTGATACCTCCGAAACGTTAGGAATCGTTCTTTCTCGTGTCAAATTACGTCCTACCTCTATATTTTAAGTTATCTTGACGTTTTCTATGTATACATTGCATAAGATATAATGTGCAGCGCATTTGAACGTCTTTTAATTTTCAGTTATTAATGAAGCTAGCGATTGAATTCCTGAACGAAGGAAAGTCTCATCCTAGGTCTAATACAGAGTAACTACGTCTCAAATCGTAAATAAGACAAAGCTCCAGTTGAAATCTGATTAGATACATCGAACGATTACAAGATTTATTCCATCATATATCACTGTTTGATACCTCCGAAACGTTTGTAATCGTTCTTTCGCGTGTCAAATGACGTCCTACCTCTATATTTTAAGTTATCTTGACGTTTTCTATGTATACATTGCATAAGATATAATGTACAGCGCATTTGAACGTCTTTTAATTTTCAGTTATTAATGAAGCTAGCGATTGAATTCCTGAACGAAGGAAAGTCTCATCCTAGGTCTAATACAGAGTAAATACGTCTCAAATCGTAAAAAGACAGAGCTCCACTTGAAATCTGATTAGATACATAGAACGATTACAAAATTTAATTCCATCATATATCTGTGTTTGATACCTCCGAAACGTTAGGAATCGTTCTTTCGCGTGTCAAATTACGTCCTACCTCTATATTTTGAGTTATCGTGACGTTTTCTATGTATACATTGCATAAGATATAATGTACAGAGCATTTGAACGTCTTTTAATTTTCAGTTATTAATGAAGCTATCGATTGAATTCCTGAACGAAGGAAAGTCTCATCCTAGGTCTAATACAGAGTAAATACGTCTCAAATCGTAAAAAAGACAAAGCTGCACTTGAAATCTGATTAGATACATAGATCGAACACAAAACTTTATTCCATCATATATCTGTGTTTGATACATCCGAAACGTTTGGAATCGTTCTTTCTCGTGTCAAATTACGTCCTACCTCTATATTTCAAGTTATCTTGACGTTTTCTATGTATACATTGCATAAGATATAATGTACAGAGCATTTGAACGTCTTTTAATTTTCAGTTATTAATGAAGCTAGCGATTGAATTCCTGAACGAAGGAAAGTCTCATCCTAGGTCTAATACAGAGTAAATACGTCTCAAATCGTAAAAAACACAGAGCTCCACTTGAAATCTGATTAGATACATAGAACGATTACAAAATTTAATTCCATCATATATCTGTGTTTGATACCTCCGAAACGTTAGGAATCGTTCTGTCTCGTGTCACATTACGTCCTACCTCTATATTTTGAGTAATCTTTACGTTTCTTATGTATACATTGCATAAGATATAATGTACAGCAGCATTTGAACGTCTCTTAATTTTCAGTTATTAATGAAGCTAGCGATTGAATTCCTGAGCGAAGGAAAGTCTCATCCTAGGTCTAATACAGAGTAACTACGTCTCAAATCGTAAAAAAGACTATGCTCCACTTGAAATCTGATTAGATGCATCGAACGATTACAAAATTTAATTCCATCATATATCACTGTTTGATACCTCTGAAACGTTTTTAATCGTTCTTTCGCGTGTCAATTGACGTCCAACCTCCATATTTTAAGTTATCTTGACGTTTTCTATGTATACATTGCACAAGATATAATGTACAGAGCATTTGAACGTCTTTTAATTTTCAGTTATTAATGAAGCTAGCGATTGAATTCCTGAACGAAGGAAAGTCTCATCCTAGGTCTAATACAGAGTAACTACGTCTCAAATCGTAAAAAATACAGAGCTTCACTTGAAATCTGATTAGATACATAGAACGATTACAAAATTTTATTCCATCATATATCGGTGTTTGATACCTCCGAAACGTTAGGAATCACTCTTTCTCGAGTCAAATTACGTCCTACCTCTATATTTTAAGTTATGTTGACGTTTTCTATGTATACTTTGCATAAGATATAATGTACAGCGCATTTGAACGTCTTTTAATTTTCAGTTATTAATGAAGCTAGCGATTGAATTCCTGAACGAAGGAAAGTCTCTTCCTAGGTCTGATACGGAGTATATACGTCTCAAATTGTATAAAAGACAGAGCTCCATTTGAAATCTGATCAGATACATAGAACGATTACAATATTTAATTCCATCATATATTTGTGTTTGATACCTCCGAAACGTTAGGAATCGTTCATTCTCGTGTCAAATTACGTCCTACCTCTATATTTCACGTTATCTTGACGTTTACTATGTATACATTGCATAAGATATAATGTACAGAGCATTTAAGCGTCTTTTAATTTTCAGTTATTAATGAAGCTATAGATTGAATGCCTGATCGAAAGAAAGTCTCATCCCAGGTCTAATACAGACTAAATACGTCTCAAATCGTAAAAAATACAGAGCATCACTTGAAATCTGATTAGATACTTAGAACGATTACATAATTTAATTCCATCATATATCTGTGTTTGATACCTCCGAAACGTTAGGAATCGTTCTTTCGCGTGTCAAAATACGTCCTACCTCTATATTTTGAGTAATCTTTACGTTTCCTATGTATACATTGCATAAGATATAATGTACAGAGCATTTGAACGTCTCTTAATTTTCAGTTATTATTGAAGCTAGCGATTAAATTCCTGAACGAAGGAAAGTCTCATCCCAGGTCTAATACAGACTAAATACGTCTCAAATCGTAAAAAAGACAGAGCTCCAGTTGAAATCTGATTAGATCCATAGAACAATTACAAAATTTTATTCCATCACATATCTGTGTTTTATACCTCCGAAACGTTAGGAATCACTCTTTCTCGTGTCAAATTACGTCCTACCTCTATATTTTAAGTTATGCTGACGTTTTCTATGTATACATTACATAAGATATAATGTACAGCGCATTTGAACGTCTTTTAATTTTCAGTTATTAATGAAGCTAGCGATTGAATTCCTGAACGAAGGAAAGTCTCTTCGTAGGTCTAATACGGAGTATATACGTCTCAAATTGTATGAAAGACAGAGCTCTATTTGAAATCTGATTAGATACATAGAACGATCGCAAAAGTTAATTCCATCATATATCTGGGTTTGATACCTCTGAAACGTTTGGAATCGTTCTTTCCGGTGTCGAATGGCGTCCTGGCTTTATATTTTAAGTTATCTTGACGTTTTCTATGTATACATTGCATAAGATATAATGTACATCTGTACATTATATCTTATGCAATGTATACATAGGAAACGTCAAGATTACTCAAAATATAGAGGTAGGACGTAATCTGACACGAGAAAGAACGGTTCCAAACGATTCAGAGGTATCAAACACAGGTATATGATGGAATTAAGTTTTGTAATCGTTCTATGTATCTAATCATATTTCAAATGGAGCTCTGTCTTTTTACAATTTGAGACGTATTTACTATGTATTAGACCTAGGATGAGGCATCCCTTCGTTTAGGAATTCAATCGATAGCTTCATTAATAACTGAAAATTAAAAGCCGTTCAAATGCGCTGTACAATATATCTTATGAAATGTATACATGAGAAACGTCAAGATTACTCAAAATATAGAGGTAGGACGTAATCTGACACGAGAAAGAACGATTAAAAACGTTTCAGAGGTATCAAGCACAGATATATGATGGAATTAAGTTTTGTAATCGTTCTATGTATCTAATCAGATTTCAAGTAGAGCTCTGTTTTTTTTACGATTTGAGACGTATTTCCTTTGTACTAGAACTAGGTTGAGACTTTCTTCGTTTAGGAATTCAATCGATAGCTTCATTAACCACTGAAAATGAAGAGAAGTTCAAATTCTCTGTACATTATATGTTATGCATTGTATACATAGAAAATGTCAAGATAACATAAAATATAGAGGTAGGACTTAATTTGACACGGAAAGAACGATTAAAAACGTTTAAGATGTATCAAACACAAATATATGATTTAATTATATTTTGTAATCGTTCTATGTATCTCATCAGATTTCAAGTGCAGCTTTGTCTTTTTTACGATTTGAGGCGTATGTGCTCTGTATTAGACCTAGGATGAGACTT
Source organism: Meloe dianella (assembly GCA_028455855.1). Taxonomy (NCBI): domain Eukaryota; kingdom Metazoa; phylum Arthropoda; class Insecta; order Coleoptera; family Meloidae; genus Meloe; species Meloe dianella. The sequence goes on along the minus strand of JAPTHL010000012.1, from coordinate 53,765 downwards.
TTCTTCGTTCAGGAACTCAATCGATAGCTTCATTAATAACTGAAAATTAAAAGACGTTCAAATGCTCTGTACATTATATCTTATGCAATGTATACATAGAAAACGTCAAGATAACTTAAAATATAGAGGTAGGACGTCATTCGACACGGGAATGGACGATTTCAAACGTTTCAGAGGTATGAAACACAGATATATGATGGAATAAAGTTTTGTGTTCGATCTGTGTATCTGATCGGATTCAAAGTGAAACTCTGTCTTTCTAACGATTTGTGACATTTACTCTGTATTAGACCTAGGATGAGACTTTCTTTCGATCAGGCATTCAATCTATATCTTCATTAATAACTGAAAATTAGAAGACGTTCAAATGCTCTGTACATTATATCTTATGCAATGTATACATAGAAAACGTCAATATAACTTAAAATATAGAGGTAGGACGTCATTCGACACGGGAAGGAACGATTCCAAACGTTTCAGAGGTATCAAACACAGATATATGATGGAATTAAATTTTGTAATCGTTCTATGTATCTAATAAGATTCTATGTGGAGCTCTGTCTTTTCCACGATTTGAGACGTATTTAGTCTGTATTAGACCTAGGATGAGACTTTTCTTCGTTCAGGAGTTCAATGGCTAACTTCATTAATAACTGAAAATTAAAAGACGTTCAAATGCTCTGTACATTATATCTTATGCAATGTATACATAGGAAACGTCAAGATCACTCAAAATATAGAGGTAGGACGTAATCTGACACGAGAAAGAACGATTCCAAACGTTTCAGATGTATCAAACACAGGTATATGATGGAATTAAGTTTTGTAATCGTTCTATGTATCTAATCAGATTTTAAGTGCAGCTTTGTCTTTTTTACGATTTGGGACGTATTTACTCTGTATTAGACCTAGGATGAGACTTTCCTTCTTTAAGGAATTCAATCGATAGCTTCATTAATAACTGAAAGTTAAAACACGTTCAAATGCTCTGTACATTATATCTTATGCAATGTATACATAGAAAGCTTCAGGATAAGTTAAAATATAGAGGTAGGACGTCATTCGACACGTAAAAGAACGATTCCAAACGTTTCAGATGTATCAAACACAGATATATGATGGAATATTGTTTTGTATTCGATCTGTTTATCTAATCATATTTCGAGTAGAGCTTTGTCTATTTTACGATTTGAGACGAAGTTACTCTGTATTAGACCTAGGATGAGACTTTCCTTCGTTCAGGAATTCTGTCGATAACTTCATTAATAACTGAAAATTAAAGGACGTTCAAATGCTCTGTACATTATATCTTATGCATAGTATACATAGAAAACGTCAAGATAACTTGAAATATAGTAGTAGGACGTCATTCGACACGAGAAAGAACGATTCCAACCGTTTCAGAGGTATCAAACGCAGATACATGATGGAATTAAGTTTTGTAATCGTTCTATGTATCTAATCATATTTCAAATGGAGCTCTGTCTTTTTTACGATTTGAGACGTATTTACTCTGTATTAGACCTGGGATGAGACTTTCCTTCGTTCAGGAATTCATTCGATAGCTTCATTAATCACTGAAAATGAATAGACGTTCTAATGCTCTGTACATTATATCTTATGCATAGTATACATAGAAAACGTCAAGATAACTTGAAATATAGAGGTAGGACGTCATTCGACACGTAAAAGAACGATTCCAAACGTTTCAGATGTATCAAACTCAGATATATGATGGAATATTGTTTTGTATCCGATCTGTGTATCTAATCATATTTCGAGTAGAGCTTTGTCTATTTTACGATTTGAGACGAAGTTACTCTGTATTAGACCTAGGATGAGACTTTCCTTCTTTCAGGAATTCAGTCGATAACTTCATTAATAACTGAAAATTAAAAGACGTTCAAATGCTCTGTACATTATATCTTATGCATAGTATACATAGAAATCGTCAAGATAACTTGAAATATAGAGGTAGGACGTCATTCGACACGGAAAAGAACGATTCCAAACGTTTCAGATGTATCAAACGCAGATACATGATGGAATTAAGTTTTGTAATGGTTCAATGTATCTAATCATATTTCAAATGGAGCTCTGTCTTTCTTACGATTTGAGACGTATTTACTCTGTATTAGACCTGGGATGAGACTTTCCTTCGTTCAGGAATTCATTCGATAGCTTCATTAATACCTGAAAATTAAAAGACGTTCAAACGCGCTTTACATTATATCTTATGCAATGTATACATAGAAAACGTCAGGATAACTTAACATATAGATGTAGGACGTCATTCGACACGAGAAAGAACGATTCCAAACGCTTCAGATGTATCAAACGCAGATACATGATGGAATTAAGTTTTGTATTCGATCTGTGTATCTAATCAAATTTCGAGTAGAGCCTTGTCTATTTTACGATTTGAGACGAAATTACTCTGTATTAGACCTAGGATGAGACTTTCCTTCGTTCAGGAATTCAGTCGATACATTCATTAATAACTGAAAATTAAAAGACGTTCAAATGCTCTGTACATTATATCTTATGTATAGTATACATAGAAAACGTCAAGATAACTTGAAATATAGAGGTAGGACGTCAATCGACACGGGAAAGAACGATTCCAAACGTTTCAGATGTATCAAACGCAGATATATGATGGAATTAAGTTTAGTAATCGTTCTATGTATCTAATCAGATTTCAATTGGAGCTCTGTCTTTTTACGACTTGAGACGTATTTACTCTGTATTAGACCTAGGATGAGACTTCCCTTCGTTCAGGAAATCAATCGATATCTTCATTAATAACTGAAACTTAAAAGACGTTCGAATGCTCCGTACATTATATCTTATGCAATGTATACATAGGAAACATCAAGATCACTCAAAATATACAAGTAGGTCGTAATCTAACACGAGAAAGAACGATTTCGAACGGTTCAGACGGATCAAACACAGATATATGATGGAATTAAGTTTTGTAATCGTTAAATGTATCTAATCATATTTCAAATGGAGCTCTGTCTTTTTTACGATTCGAGACGTATTTACTCTGTATTAGACCTAGGATGAGACTTCCCTTCGTTCAGGAATTCAATCTATATCTTCATTAATAACTGAAAATTAAAAGAGGTTCAAATGCTCTGAACATTATATCTTATGCAATGTATATATAGAAGAAGTCAAGATAACCTAAAATATAGAGGTAGGACGTCATTCGACACGGGAAGGAACGATTCCAAACGTTTCAGAGGTATTTTCAACAATTACGATGGATTCAGACAAATTTAGTCAGTATTTATCATCAAAACGTTCGAAATATCGCTGTTTAAGGGATTATTTGTCGTTTTACTGCGATTTAATCAGGAATTTTCAACATTTACGATAGATTTAGACAAATTTAGTCAGTATTTATTGTCAAAACATTTGAAATATCGCTGTTTAAGAGATTATTTGTCGTTTTACTGCGATTTAATCAGTAATTTTCAACAATTACGATAGATTTAGACAAATTTAGTCAGTATTTATCGTCAAGATATTCAAAATATCGCTGTTTAAGCGATTATTATTCGTTTTACTGCGATTTAATCAGGAATGTTCAACAATTACGATAGATTTAGACAAAATTAGTCATTATTTATCGTCAAACCGTTCGAAATATCGCTGTTTAAGCAATTATTTGTCGTTTTACTGCGATTTAATCAGGAATTTTCAACAATTACGATAGATTTAGGCGAATTTAGTCAGTTTTTATCGTCAAATTATTCGAAATATCGCTGTTTAAGCGATTATTTGTCGTTTTACAGCAATTTAATCAGGACTTTTCAACAATTACGATAGATTTAGACAAATTTAGTCAGTATTTATCGTCAAAACATTTGAAATATCGCTGTATAAGCGATTATTTGTCGTTTTACAGCAATTTAATCAGGAATTTTCAACAATTACGATAGATTTAGACAAATTTACTCATTATTTATCGTCAAAACGTTCGAAATATCGCTGTTTAAGCAATTATTTGTCGTTTTACAGCAATTTAATCAGGAATTTTCAACAATTACGATAAATTTAGACAAATTTAGTCAGTATTTATCGTCAAAACATTCAAAATATCGCTGTTTAAGCCATTATTTGTCGTCTTACTGCGATTCAATCACTGATTTATAACAATTACGATAGATTTAGACGAATTTGGTCAGTATTTATCGTCATAACATTAGAAATATCACTGCTTAAGCGATTATTTGTCGTTTTACTGCGATTTAATCAGGAATTTTTAACAATTACGATAGATTTAGACAAATTTAGTCATTATTTATCGTCAAAACGTTCGAAATATCGCTGTGTAAGCAATTATTTGTCGTTTTACTGCGATTTAGTCAGGAATTTTTAACTATTACGATAGATTTAGACGAAGTTATTCAGTGTTTATCGTCGAAACGTTCGAAATATAGCTGTCTAAGCCATTATTTGTAGTCTTACTGCGATTCAATCACTAATTTATAACAATTACGATAGATTTAGACGAATTTGGTCAGTATTTATCGTCATAACATTCGAAATATCGCTGCATAAGCGATTATTTGTCGTTTTACTGCGATTTAGTCAGGAATTTTCAACAATTACGATAGATTTAGACAAATCTAGTCATTATTTATCGTCAACACGTTCGAAATATCGCTGTTTAAGCAATTATTTGTCGTTTTACTGCGATTTAATCAGGAATTTTCAACAATTACGATAGATTTAGACAAATTTAGTCATTATTTATCGTCAAAACGTTCGAAATATCGCTGTTTAAGCAATTATTTGTCGTTTTACAGCAATTTAATCAGGAATTTTCAACAATTACGATAAATTTAGACAAATTTAGTCAGTATTTATCGTCAAAACATTCAAAATATCGCTGATTAAGCCATTATTTGTCGTCTTACTGCGATTCAATCACTAATTTATAACAATTACGATAGATTTAGACGAATTTGGTCAGTATTTATCGTCATAACATTAGAAATATCACTGCTTAAGCGATTATTTGTCGTTTTACTGCGATTTAATCAGGAATTTTTAACAATTACGATAGATTTAGACAAATTTAGTCATTATTTATCGTCAAAACGTTCGAAATATCGCTGTGTAAGCAATTATTTGTCGTTTTACTGCGATTTAGTCAGGAATTTTTAACTATTACGATAGATTTAGACGAAGTTATTCAGTGTTTATCGTCGAAACGTTCGAAATATAGCTGTCTAAGCCATTATTTGTAGTCTTACTGCGATTCAATCACTAATTTATAACAATTACGATAGATTTAGACGAATTTGGTCAGTATTTATCGTCATAACATTAGAAATATCACTGCTTAAGCGATTATTTGTCGTGTTACTGCGATTGAATCAGGAATTTTCAACAATTACGATAGATTTAGACGAATTTAGTCAGTATATATCGTCAAACCATTCGAAATTTCGCTGTGTAAGCAATTATTTGTCGTTTTACTGCGATTTAGTCAGGAATTTTTAACAATTACGATAGATTTAGACGAAGTTATTCAGTGTTTATCGTCGAAACGTTCGAAATATAGCTGTCTAAGCCATTATTTGTCGTCTTACTGCGATTCAATCACTAATTTATAACAATTACGATAGATTTAGACGAATTTGGTCAGTATTTATCGTCATAACATTCGAAATATCGCTGCTTAAGCGATTATTTGTCGTTTTACTGCGATTTAATCAGGAATTTTCAACAATTACGATAGATTTAGACAAATTTAGTCATTATTTATCGTCAAAACGTTCGAAATATCGCTGTTTAAGCAATTATTTGTCGTTTTACAGCAATTTAATCAGGAATTTTCAACAATTACGATAAATTTAGACAAATTTAGTCAGTATTTATCGTCAAAACATTCAAAATATCGCTGTTTAAGCCATTATTTGTCGTCTTACTGCGATTCAATCACTAATTTATAACAATTACGATAGATTTAGACGAATTTGGTCAGTATTTATCGTCATAACATTAGAAATATCACTGCTTAAGCGATTATTTGTCGTTTTACTGCGATTTAATCAGGAATTTTTAACAATTACGATAGATTTAGACAAATTTAGTCATTATTTATCGTCAAAACGTTCGAAATATCGCTGTGTAAGCAATTATTTGTCGTTTTACTGCGATTTAGTCAGGAATTTTTAACTATTACGATAGATTTAGACGAAGTTATTCAGTGTTTATCGTCGAAACGTTCGAAATATAGCTGTCTAAGCCATTATTTGTAGTCTTACTGCGATTCAATCACTAATTTATAACAATTACGATAGATTTAGACGAATTTGGTCAGTATTTATCGTCATAACATTCTAAATATCGCTGCTTAAGCGATTATTTGTCGTTTTACTGCGATTTAATCAGGAATTTTCAACAATTACGATAGATTTAGACAAATTTAGTCATTATTTATCGTCAAAACGTTCGAAATATCGCTGTTTAAGCAATTATTTGTCGTTTTACTGCGATTTAATCAGGAATTTTCAACAATTACGATAGATTTAGACAAATTTAGTCAGTATTTATCGTCAAGATATTCAAAATATCGCTGTTTAAGCGATTATTTGTCGTGTTACGGCGATTGAATCAGGAATTTTCAACAATTACGATAGATTTAGACGAATTTAGTCAGTATATATCGTCAAACCATTCGAAATTTCGCTGTGTAAGCAATTATTTGTCGTTTTACTGCGATTTAGTCAGGAATTTTTAACAATTACGATAGATTTAGACGAAGTTATTCAGTGTTTATCGTCGAAACGTTCGAAATATAGCTGTCTAAGCCATTATTTGTAGTCTTACTGCGATTCAATCACTAATTTATAACAATTACGATAGATTTAGACGAATTTGGTCAGTATTTATCGTCATAACATTCGAAATATCGCTGCATAAGCGATTATTTGTCGTTTTACTGCGATTTAGTCAGGAATTTTCAACAATTACGATAGATTTAGACAAATCTAGTCATTATTTATCGTCAAAACGTTCGAAATATCGCTGTTTAAGCAATTATTTGTCGTTTTACTGCGATTTAATCAGGAATTTTCAACAATTACGATAGATTTAGACAAATTTAGTCATTATTTATCGTCAAAACGTTCGAAATATCGCTGTTTAAGCAATTATTTGTCGTTTTACAGCAATTTAATCAGGAATTTTCAACAATTACGATAAATTTAGACAAATTTAGTCAGTATTTATCGTCAAAACATTCAAAATATCGCTGTTTAAGCCATTATTTGTCGTCTTACTGCGATTCAATCACTAATTTATAACAATTACGATAGATTTAGACGAATTTGGTCAGTATTTATCGTCATAACATTAGAAATATCACTGCTTAAGCGATTATTTGTCGTTTTACTGCGATTTAATCAGGAATTTTTAACAATTACGATAGATTTAGACAAATTTAGTCATTATTTATCGTCAAAACGTTCGAAATATCGCTGTGTAAGCAATTATTTGTCGTTTTACTGCGATTTAGTCAGGAATTTTTAACTATTACGATAGATTTAGACGAAGTTATTCAGTGTTTATCGTCGAAACGTTCGAAATATAGCTGTCTAAGCCATTATTTGTAGTCCTACTGCGATTCAATCACTAATTTATAACAATTACGATAGATTTAGACGAATTTGGTCAGTATTTATCGTCATAACATTAGAAATATCACTGCTTAAGCGATTATTTGTCGTGTTACTGCGATTGAATCAGGAATTTTCAACAATTACGATAGATTTAGACGAATTTAGTCAGTATATATCGTCAAACCATTCGAAATTTCGCTGTGTAAGCAATTATTTGTCGTTTTACTGCGATTTAGTCAGGAATTTTTAACAATTACGATAGATTTAGACGAAGTTATTCAGTGTTTATCGTCGAAACGTTCGAAATATAGCTGTCTAAGCCATTATTTGTCGTCTTACTGCGATTCAATCACTAATTTATAACAATTACGATAGATTTAGACGAATTTGGTCAGTATTTATCGTCATAACATTCGAAATATCGCTGTTTAAGCCATTATTTGTCGTCTTACTGCGATTCAATCACTAATTTATAACAATTACGATAGATTTAGACGAATTTGGTCAGTATTTATCGTCATAACATTAGAAATATCACTGCTTAAGCGATTATTTGTCGTTTTACTGCGATTTAATCAGGAATTTTTAACAATTACGATAGATTTAGACAAATTTAGTCATTATTTATCGTCAAAACGTTCGAAATATCGCTGTGTAAGCAATTATTTGTCGTTTTACTGCGATTTAGTCAGGAATTTTTAACTATTACGATAGATTTAGACGAAGTTATTCAGTGTTTATCGTCGAAACGTTCGAAATATAGCTGTCTAAGCCATTATTTGTAGTCTTACTGCGATTCAATCACTAATTTATAACAATTACGATAGATTTAGACGAATTTGGTCAGTATTTATCGTCATAACATTCTAAATATCGCTGCTTAAGCGATTATTTGTCGTTTTACTGCGATTTAATCAGGAATTTTCAACAATTACGATAGATTTAGACAAATTTAGTCATTATTTATCGTCAAAACGTTCGAAATATCGCTGTTTAAGCAATTATTTGTCGTTTTACTGCGATTTAATCAGGAATTTTCAACAATTACGATAGATTTAGACAAATTTAGTCAGTATTTATCGTCAAGATATTCAAAATATCGCTGTTTAAGCGATTATTTGTCGTGTTACGGCGATTGAATCAGGAATTTTCAACAATTACGATAGATTTAGACGAATTTAGTCAGTATATATCGTCAAACCATTCGAAATTTCGCTGTGTAAGCAATTATTTGTCGTTTTACTGCGATTTAGTCAGGAATTTTTAACAATTACGATAGATTTAGACGAAGTTATTCAGTGTTTATCGTCGAAACGTTCGAAATATAGCTGTCTAAGCCATTATTTGTCGTCTTACTGCGATTCAATCACTAATTTATAACAATTACGATAGATTTAGACGAATTTGGTCAGTATTTATCGTCATAACATTCGAAATATCGCTGCTTAAGCGATTATTTGTCGTTTTACTCCGATTTAATCAGGAATTTTCAACAATTACGATAGATTTAGACAAATTTAGTCATTATTTATCGTCAAAACGTTCGAAATATCGCTGTGTAAGCAATTATTTGTCGTTTTACTGCGATTTAGTCAGGAATTTTTAACTATTACGATAGATTTAGACGAAGTTATTCAGTGTTTATCGTCGAAACGTTCGAAATATAGCTGTCTAAGCCATTATTTGTAGTCTTACTGCGATTCAATCACTAATTTTCAACAAATACGATAGATTTAAACGAATTTAGTCAGTATTTATCGTCAAGATATTCAAAATATCGCTGTTTAAGCGATTATTATTCGTTTTACTGCGATTTAATCAGGAATTTTCAACAATTACGATAGATTTAGACAAAATTAGTCATTATTTATCGTCAAAACGTTCGAAATATCGCTGTTTAAGCAATTATTTGTCGTTTTACTGCGATTTAATCAGGAATTTTCAACAATTACGATAGATTTAGGCGAATTTAGTCAGTTTTTATCGTCGAATTATTCGAAATATCGCTGTTTAAGCGATTATTTGTCGTTTTACAGCAACTTAATCAGGACTTTTCAACAATTACGATAGATTTAGACAAATTTAGTCATTATTTATCGTCAAAACGTTCGAAATATCGCTGTTTAAGCAATTATTTGTCGTTTTACTGCGATTTAATCACTAATTTTCAACAATTACGATAGATTTAGACAAATTTAGTCAGTATTTATTGTCAAAACATTTGAAATATCGCTGTTTAAGAGATTATTTGTCGTTTTACTGCGATTTAATCAGTAATTTTCAACAATTACGATAGATTTAGACAAATTTAGTCAGTATATATCGTCAAACCATTCGAAATTTCGCTGTGTAAGCAATTATTTGTCGTTTTACTGCGATTTAGTCAGGAATTTTTAACAATTACGATAGATTTAGACGAAGTTATTCAGTGTTTATCGTCGAAACGTTCGAAATATAGCTGTCTAAGCCATTATTTGTCGTCTTACTGCGATTCAATCACTAATTTATAACAATTACGATAGATTTAGACGAATTTGGTCAGTATTTATCGTCATAACATTCGAAATATCGCTGCTTAAGCGATTATTTGTCGTTTTACTCCGATTTAATCAGGAATTTTCAACAATTACGATAGATTTAGACAAATTTAGTCATTATTTATCGTCAAAACGTTCGAAATATCGCTGTGTAAGCAATTATTTGTCGTTTTACTGCGATTTAGTCAGGAATTTTTAACTATTACGATAGATTTAGACGAAGTTATTCAGTGTTTATCGTCGAATTATTCGAAATATCGCTGTTTAAGCAATTATTTGTCGTGTTACTGCGATTCAATCACTAATTTTCAACAAATACGATAGATTTAAACGAATTTAGTCAGTATTTATCGTCAAAACATTCGAAATATCGCTGTTGAAGCAATTATTTGTCGTTTTACTGCAATTTAATCAGGAATTTTTAACAATTACTATAGATTTAGACGAATTTGGTAAGTATTTATCGTCAAACGGTTCGAAATATAGCTGTTTAAGACATTATTTGTCGTTTTACTGCGATTTCATCAGAAATATCTGATGGAATAAAGTTTTGTGATCGATCTGTGTATCTAATCAGATTTCAAGTGAAGCTTTGTCTTTTTACCGATTCGGGACATATTTACTCTGAATTAGACCTAGGATGAGGCTCCCCTTCGTTTAGGAATTCAATCGAAATCTTCATTAGCAACCGAATATTAATAGACGTTCAAACGCGCTGTACATTATATCTTATGCAATGTATACATAGAAAACGTCAAGATGACTTAACTTATAGAGGTAGGACGTAATTTGACACAAAAAAGAACGATTCCAACCGTTTCAGAGGTATCAAACGCAGATACATGATGGAATAAAGTTTTGTGATCGATCTGTGTATCTAATCAGATTTCATGTAGAGCTTTGTGTTTTTACCGATTTGGGACATATCTACTCTGAATAAGACCTAGGATGAGGCTTCAATTCGTTTAGGAATTCAATCGATAACTTCATTAATAACCGAAAATTAATAGACGTTCAACTGCGGTGTACATTATATCTTATGCAATGTATACATAGAAAACGTCAAGATAACTTAAAATATAGAGGTAGGACGTAAGTTGACACGAGAAAGAACGATTCCAACCGTTTCAGAGGTATCAAACACAGATATATGATGGAATTAAATTTTGTAATCGTTCTATGTATTTAATCAGATTTCAAGTGGAACTCTGTCTTTTTTACGATTTGAGACGTATTTAGTCTGTATTAGACCTAGTATGAGACTTTCCTTCGTTCAGGAATTCAATAGCTAGCTTCATTAATAACTGAAAATTAAAGGACGTTCAAATGCTCTGTACATTATATCTTATGCAATGTATACATAGGAAACGTCAAGATCACTCAAAATATAGAGGTAGGACGTAATCTGACACGAGAAAGAACGATTCCAACCGTTTCAGAGGTATCAAACGCAGATACATGATGGAATTAAGTTTTGTAATGGTTCAATGTATCTAATCATATTTCAAATGGAGCTCTGTCTTTCTTACGATTTGAGACATATATAGTCTGTATTAGACCTAGGATGAGACTTTCCTTCGTTCAGGAATTCATTCGATAGCTTCATTAATACCTGAATATTAAAAGACGTTCAAACGCGCTGTACATTATATCTTATGCAATGTATACATAGAAAACGTCAAGATGACTTAAAATATAGAGGCAGGACGTAAATTGACACGAGAAAGAACGATTCCAAACGTTTCAGATGTATCAAACGCAGATACATAATGGAATTAAGTTTTGTAATGGTTCAATGTATCTAATCATATTTCAAATGGAGCTCTGTCTTTCTTACGATTTGAGACATATTTAGTCTGTATTAGACCTAGGATGAGACTTTCCTTCGTTCAGGAATTCATTCGATAGCTTCATTAATACCTGAAAATTAAAAGACGTTCAAACGCGCTGTACATTATATCTTATGCTATGTATACATAGAAAACGTCAAGATAACTTAAAATATAGAGGTAGGACGTCATTCGACACGGGAAGGGACGATTTCAAACGTTTCAGAGGTATGAAACACTGATATATGATGGAATACAGTTTTGTGTTCGATCTGTGTATCTGATCGGATTCAAAGTGAAACTCTGTCTTTTATCGATTTGCTACATATTTACTCTGTATTAGACCTAGGATGAGACTTTCTTTCGATCAGGCATTCAATCTATATCTTCATTAATAACTGAAAATTAAATGAGGTTCAAATGCTCTGAACATTATATCTTATGCATAGTATACATAGAAAACGTCAAGATAATTTGAAATATAGAGGTAGGACGTCAATCGACACAGGAAAGAACGATTCCAAACGTTTCAGATGTATCAGACGCAGATATATGATGGAATTAAGTTTAGTAATCGTTCTATGTATCTAATCAGATTTCAATTGGAGCTCTGTCTCTTTACGACTTGAGACGTATTTACTCTGTATTAGACCTAGGATGAGACTTCCCTTCGTTCAGGAAATCAATCGATATCTTCATTAAAAACTGAAACTTAAAAGACGTTCGAATGCTCCGTACATTATATCTTATGCAATGTATACATAGGAAACATCAAGATGACTCAAAATATACAAGTAGGTCGTAATCTAACACGAGAAAGAACGATTTCGAACGGTTCAGACGGATCAAACACAGAAATATGATGGAATTAAGTTTTGTAATCGTTAAATGTATCTAATCATATTTCAAATGGAGCTCTGTCTTTTTTACGATTCGAGACGTATTTACTCTGTATTAGACCTAGGATGAGACTTCCCTTCGTTCAGGAATTCAATCTATATCTTCAATAATAACTGAAAATTAAAAGAGGTTCAAATGCTCTGAACATTATATATTATGCAATGTATATATAGAAAACGTCAAGATAACCTAAAATATAGAGGTAGGACGTCATTCGACACGGGAAAGAACGATTCCAAACGCTTCAGAGGTATCAAACACAGATATATGATGGAATTAAATTTTGTAGTCGTTCTATGTATCTAATCAGATTTTAAGTGGAGCGCTGTCTTTCTTACGATTTGAGACGTATTTACTCTGTATAAGACCTAGGATGAGACCTTCCTTCTTCAAGGAATTCAATCGATAGCTTCATTAATAACTGAAAATTAAAACACGTTCAAATTCTCTGTACATTATATCTTACGCAATGTATACATAGCAAACGTCAAGATAACTTAAAATATAGAGGTAGGAGGTCATTCGACACGGGAAGGAACGATTCCAAACGTTTCAGAGGTATTTTCAACAATTACGATGGATTCAGACGAATTTAGTCAGTATTTATCATCAAAACATTCGAAATATCGCTGTTTAAGGGATTATTTGTCGTTTTACTGCGATTTAATCAGGAATTTTCAACATTTACGATAGATTTAGACAAATTTAGTCAGTATTTATTGTCACAACATTTGAAATATCGCTGTTTAAGAGATTATTTGTCGTTTTACTGCGATTTAATCAGTAATTTTCAACAATTACGATAGATTTAGACAAATTTAGTCAGTATTTATCGTCAAGATATTCAAAATATCGCTGTTTAAGCGATTATTAGTCGTTTTACAGCAATTTAATCAGGAATTTTCAACAATTACGATAGATTTAGACAAATTTAGTCAGTATTTATCGTCAAAACATTTGAAATTTCGCTGTGTAAGCAATTATTTGTCGTTTTACTGCGATTTAGTCAGGAATTTTCAACAATTACGATAGATTTAGACGAAGTTATTCAGTGTTTATCGTCGAAACGTTCGAAATATAGCTGTCTAAGCCATTATTTGTCGTCTTACTGCGATTCAATCACTAATTTATAACAATTACGATAGATTTAGACGAATTTGGTCAGTATTTATCGTCATAACATTAGAAATATCGCTGCTTAAGCGATTATTTGTCGTTTTACTGCGATTTAATCAGGAATTTTCAACAATTACGATAGATTTAGACAAATTTAGTCATTATTTATCGTCAAAACGTTCGAAATATCGCTGTTTAAGCAATTATTTGTCGTTTTACTGCGATTTAATCAGGAATTTATAATAATTACGATAGATTTAGACGAATTTGGTCAGTATTTATCGTCATAACATTAGAAATATCACTGCTTAAGCGATTATTTGTCGTTTTACTGCGATTTAATCAGGACATTTCAACAATTACGATAGATTTAGACAAATTTAGTCAGTATTTATGGTCAAAACATTTGAAATATCGCTGTTTAAGCGATTATTTGTCGTTTTACAGCAATTTAATCAGGAATTTTCTACAATTACGATAAATTTAGACAAATTTAGTCAGTATTTATCGTCAAAACATTCAAAATATCGCTGTTTAAGCGATTATTTGTCGTGTTACTGCGATTGAATCAGGAATTTTCAACAATTACGATAGATTTAGACGAATTTAGTCAGTATATATCGTCAAACCATTCGAAATTTCGCTGTGTAAGCAATTATTTGTCGTTTTACTGCGATTTAGTCAGGAATTTTTAACAATTACGATAGATTTAGACGAAGTTATTCAGTGTTTATCGTCGAAACGTTCGAAATATAGCTGTCTAAGCCATTATTTGTAGTCTTACTGCGATTCAATCACTAATTTATAACAATTACGATAGATTTAGACGAATTTGGTCAGTATTTATCGTCATAACATTCGAAATATCGCTGCTTAAGCGATTATTTGTCCTTTTACTGCGATTTAATCAGGAATTTTCAACAATTACGATAGATTTAGACAAATTTAGTCATTATTTATCGTCAAAACGTTCGAAATATCGCTGTTTAAGCAATTATTTGTCGTTTTACTGCGATTCAATCACTAATTTTCAACAAATACGATAGATTTAAACGAATTTAGTCAGTATTTATCGTCAAAACATTCGAAATATCGCTGTTGAAGCAATTATTTGTCGTTTTACTGCAATTTAATCAGGAACTTTTAACAATTACTATAGATTTAGACGAATTTGGTCAGTATTTATTGTCAAACGGTTCGAAATATAGCTGTTTAAGACATTATTTGTCGTTTTACTGCGATTTCATCAGAAATATCTGATGGAATAAAGTTTTGTGATCGATCTGTGTATCTAATCAGATTTCAAGTGAAGCGTTGTCTTTTTACCGATTCGGGACATATTTACTCTGAATTAGACCTAGGATGAGGCTTCCCTTCGTTAAGGAATTCAATCGATATCTTCATTAATAACCGAAAATTAATAGACGTTCAATCGCGCTGTACATTATATCTTATGCAATGTATACAAAGAAAACGTCAAGATGACTTAAATTATAGAGGTAGGACGTAATTTGACACAAGAAAGAACGATTCCAACCGTTTCAGAGGTATCAAACGCAGATACATGATGGAATTAAGTTTTGTAATCGTTCTATCTATCTAATCATATTTCATATGGAGCTCTGTCTTTTTTACGATTTGAGACGTATTTACTCTGTATTAGACCTAGGATGAGGCTTTCCTTCATTAAGGAATTCAATCGCTAGCTTCATTAATAACTGAAAATTAAAAGACTTTCGAATGCTCTGTACATTATATCTTATGCAATGTATACATAGAAAACGTCATGATAACTCAAAATATAGAGGTAGGACGTCATTCGACACCGGAAGGAACGATTCCAAACGTTTCAGAGGTATCAAACACAGATATATGATGGAATAATGTTTTGTATTCGATCTGTGTATCTAATCAAATTTCGAGTAGAGCTTTGTCTATTTTACGATTTGAGACGAAGTTACTCTGTATTAGACCTAGGATGAGACTTTCCTTCGTTCAGGAATTCATTAGATAGCTTCATTAATAACTGAAAATTAAAAGCCGTTCAAATGCGCTTTACATTATATCTTATGCAATGTATACATAGAAAACGTCAATATAACTTAAAATATAGAGGTAGGACGTCATTCGACACGGAAAAGAACGATTCCAAACGTTTCAGAGGTATCAAACACAGATATATGATGGAATTAAATTTTGTAATCGTTCTATGTATCTAATCAGATTTCATGTGCAGCTTTGTCTTTTTTACGAATTGAGACATATTTACTCTGTATTAGACCAAGGACGAGACTTTATTTCGATCAGGCATTCACTCTACAGGTTCATTAATAACTGAAAATTAGAAGACGTTCAAATGCTCTGTACATTATATCTTATGCAATGTATACATAGAAAACTTCAAGATAACATAAAATATAGAGGTAGGACGTCATTCGACACGGGAAAGAACGATTAAAAACGTTTAAGATATATCAAACACAAATATATGATGGAATTATATTTTGTAATCGTTCTATGTATCTCATCAGATTTCAAGTGCAGCTTTGTCTTTTTTACGATTTGAGGCGTATGTGCTCTGTATTAGACCTAGGATGAGACTTTTCTTCGTTCAGGAACTCAATCGATAGCTTCATTAATAACTGAAAATTAAAAGACGTTCAAATGCTCTGTACATTATATCTTATGCAATGTATACATCGAAAACGTCAAGATAACTTAAAATATAGAGGTAGGACGTCATTCGACACGGGAAAGGACGATTTCAAACGTTTCAGAGGTATGAAACACAGATATATGATGGAATAAAATTTTGTGTTCGATCTGTGTATCTGATCGGATTCAAAGTGAAACTCTGTCTTTCTAACGATTTGTGACATATTTACTCTGTATTAGACCTAGGATGAGACTTTCTTTCGATCAGGCATTCAATCTATATCTTCATTAATAACTGAAAATTAGAACACGTTCAAATGCTCTGTACATTATATCTTATGCAACGTATACATAGAAAACGTCAATATAACTTAAAATATAGAGGTAGGACGTCATTCGACACGGAATAGAACGATTCCAAACGTTTCAGAGGTATCAAACACAGATATATGATGGAATTAAATTTCGTAATCGTTCTATGTATCTAATCAGATTTCATGTGAAGCTCTGTCTTTTTCACGATTTGAGACGTATTTAGTCTGTATTAGACCTAGGATGAGACTTTTCTTCGTTCAGGAATTCAATGGCTAACTTCATTAATAACTGAAAATTAAAAGCCGTTCAAATGCGCTTTACATCATATCTTATGCAATGTATACATAGAAAACGTCAATATAACTTAAAATATAAAGGTTGGACGTCATTTGACACGGGAAAGAACGATTAAAAACGTTTCAGAGTTATCAAACACAGATATATGATGGAATTAAATTTTGTAATCGTTCTATGAATTTAATCAGAGTTCAAGTGCAGCTTTGTATTTTTTACGATTTGAGACATATTTACTCTGTATTAGACCAAGGACGAGACTTTTTTCGATCAGGCATTCACTCTACAGGTTCATTAATAACTGAAAATTAGAAGACGTTCAAATGCTATGTACATAATATCTTATGCAATGTATACATAGAAAACGTCAAGATAACCTAAAATATAGAGGTAGGACGTCATCTCGACACAGGAAAGAACGATTCCAAACGCTTCAGAGGTATCAAACACAGATATATGATGGAATTAAGTTTTGTAGTCGTTCTATGTATCTCATCAGATTTTAAGTGGAGCGCTGTCTTATTTACGATTTGAGACGTATTTACTCTGTATAAGACCTAGGATGAGACCTTTCTTCGTTCAAGGAATTCAATCGATAGCTACATTAATAACTGAAAATTAAAAGACGTTCAAATGCTCTGTACATTATATCTTTCGCAATGTATACATAGAAAACGTCAAGATAACTTAAAATTATGAGGTAGGACGCCATTCGACACGGGAAAGGACGATTTCAAACGTTTCAGACGTTCAAATCCTCTGTACATTATATCTTATGCAATGTATACATAGAAAACGTCAAGATAACTTAAAATATAGAGGTAGGACGTCATTCGACACGGGAAAGGACGATTTCAAACGTTTCAGAGGTATGAAACACAGATATATGATGGGATAAAGTTTTGTGTTCGATCTGTGTATCTGATCGGATTCAAAGTGAAACTCTGTCTTTTAACGATTTGTTACATATTTACTCTGTATTAGACCTAGGATGAGACTTTCTTTCGATCAGGCATTCAATCTATATCTTCATTAATAACTGAAAATTAAATGAGGTTCAAATGCTCTGAACATTATATCTTATGCATAGTATACATAGAAAACGTCAAGATAACTTGAAATATAGAGGTAGGACGTCAATCGACACAGGAAAGAACGATTCCAAACGTTTCAGATGTATCAGACGCAGATATATGATGGAATTAAGTTTAGTAATCGTTTTATGTATCTAATCAGATTTCAATTGGAGCTCTGTCTTATTACGACTTGAGACGTATTTACTCTGTATTAGACCTAGGATGAGACTTCCCTTCGTTCAGGAAATCAATCGATATCTTCATTAATAACTGAAACTTAAAAGACGTTCGAATGCTCCGTACATTATATCTTATGCAATGTATACATAGGAAACATCAAGATGACTCAAAATATACAAGTAGGTCGTAATCTAACACGAGAAAGAACGATTTCGAACGGTTCAGACGGATCAAACACAGAAATATGATGGAATTAAGTTTTGTAATCGTTAAATGTATCTAATCATATTTCAAATGGAGCTCTGTCTTTTTTACGATTCGAGACGTATTTACTCTGTATTAGACCTAGGATGAGACTTCCCTTCGTTCAGGAATTCAATCTATATCTTCAATAATAACTGAAAATTAAAAGAGGTTCAAATGCTCTGAACATTATATCTTATGCAATGTATATATAGAAAACGTCAAGATAACCTAAAATATAGAGGTAGGACGTCATTCGACACGGGAAAGAACGATTCCAAACGCTTCAGAGGTATCAAACACAGATATATGATGGAATTAAATTTTGTAGTCGTTCTATGTATCTAATCAGATTTTAAGTGGAGCGCTGTCTTTCTTACGATTTGAGACGTATTTACTCTGTATAAGACCTAGGATGAGACCTTCCTTCTTCAAGGAATTCAATCGATAGCTTCATTAATAACTGAAAATTAAAACACGTTCAAATTCTCTGTACATTATATCTTACGCAATGTATACATAGCAAACGTCAAGATAACTTAAAATATAGAGGTAGGAGGTCATTCGACACGGGAAGGAACGATTCCAAACGTTTCATAGGTATTTTCAACAATTACGATGGATTCAGACGAATTTAGTCAGTATTTATCATCAAAACATTCGAAATATCGCTGTTTAAGGGATTATTTGTCGTTTTACTGCGATTTAATCAGGACTTTTCAACAATTACGATAGATTTAGACAAATTTAGTCAGTATTTATGGTCAAAACATTTGAAATATCGCTGTTTAAGCGATTATTTGTCGTTTTACAGCAATTTAATCAGGAATTTTCTACAATTACGATAAATTTAGACAAATTTAGTCAGTATTTATCGTCAAAACATTCAAAATATCGCTGTTTAAGCGATTATTTGTCGTGTTACTGCGATTGAATCAGGAATTTTCAACAATTACGATAGATTTAGACGAATTTAGTCAGTATATATCGTCAAACCATTCGAAATTTCGCTGTGTAAGCAATTATTTGTCGTTTTACTGCGATTTAGTCAGGAATTTTTAACAATTACGATAGATTTAGACGAAGTTATTCAGTGTTTATCGTCGAAACGTTCGAAATATAGCTGTCTAAGCCATTATCTGTAGTCTTACTGCGATTCAATCACTAATTTATAACAATTACGATAGATTTAGACGAATTTGGTCAGTATTTATCGTCATAACATTCGAAATATCGCTGCTTAAGCGATTATTTGTCGTTTTACTGCGATTTAATCAGGAATTTTCAACAATTACGATAGATTTAGACAAATTTAGTCATTATTTATCGTCAAAACGTTCGAAATATCGCTATTTAAGCAATTATTTGTCGTTTTACTGCGATTTAATCAGGAATTTTCAACAATTACCATAGATTTAGACAAATTTAGTCAGTATTTATCGTCGAATTATTCGAAATATCGCTGTTTAAGCAATTATTTGTCGTTTTACTGCGATTTAATCAGGACTTTTCAACAATTACGATAGATTTAGACAAATTTAGTCAGTATTTATGGTCAAAACATTTGAAAAATCGCTGTTGAAGCAATTATTTGTCGTTTTACTGCAATTTAATCAGGAACTTTTAACAATTACTATAGATTTAGACGAATTTGGTCAGTATTTATTGTCAAACGGTTCGAAATATAGCTGTTTAAGACATTATTTGTCGTTTTACTGCGATTTCATCAGAAATATCTGATGGAATAAAGTTTTGTGATCGATCTGTGGGTCTAATCAGATTTCAAGTGAAGCGTTGTCTTTTTACCGATTCGGGACATATTTATTCTGAATTAGACCTAGGATGAGGCTTCCCTTCGTTTAGGAATTCAATCGATATCTTCATTAACAACCGAAAATTAATAGACGTTCAAACGCGCTGTACATTATATCTTATGCAATGTATACATAGAAAACGTCAAGATGACTTAAATTATAGAGGTAGGACGTAATTTGACACAAAAAGAACGATTCCAAACGTTTCAGAGGTATCAAACACAGATATATGATGGAATAAAGTTTTGTGATCGATCTGTGTATCTAATCAGATTTCATGTAGAGCTTTGTGTTTTTACCGATTTTGGACATATCTACTCTGAATAAGATCTAGGATGAGGCTTCAATTCGTTTAGGAATTCAATCGATAACTTCATTAATAACCGAAAATTAATAGACGTTCAACTGCGGTGTACATTATATCTTATGCAATGTATACATAGAAAACGTCAAGATAACTTAAAATATAGAGGTAGGACGTAAGTTGACACGAGAAAGAACGATTCCTAACGTTTCGGAGGTATCAAACACAGATATATGATGGAATTAAATTTTGTAATCGTTCTATGTATTTAATCAGATTTCAAGTGGAACTCTGTGTTTTTTACGATTTGAGACGTATTTAGTCTGTATTAGACCTAGGATGAGGCTTCCCTTCGTTAAGGAATTCAATCGATATCTTCATTAATAACCGAAAATTAATAGACGTTCAATCGCGCTGTACATTATATCTTATGCAATGTATACAAAGAAAACGTCAAGATGACTTAAATTATAGAGGTAGGACGTAATTTGACACAAGAAGAACGATTCCAACCGTTTCAGAGGTATCAAACGCAGATACATGATGGAATTAAGTTTTGTAAACGTTCTATCTATCTAATCATATTTCATATGGAGCTCTGTCTTTTTTACTATTTGAGACGTATTTACTCTGTATTAGACCTAGGATGAGACTTTCCTTCGTTCAGGAATTCATTCGATAGCTTCATTAACACCTGAAAATTAAAAGACGTTCAAACGCGCTGTACATTATATCTTATGCAATGTATACATAGAAAACGTCAGGATAAGTTAAAATATAGAGGTAGGACGTCATTCGACACGTAAAGGAACGATTCCAAACGTTTCAGATGTATCAAACACAGATATATGATGGAATTAAATTTTGTAATCGTTCTATGTATCTAATCAGATTTCAAGTGCAGCTTTGCCTTTTTTACGATTTGAGACGTATTTACTCTGTATTAGACCAAGGATGAGGCTTCCCTTCGTTAAGGAATTCAATCGCTAGCTTCATTAATAACTGAAAATTAAAAGACGTTCAAACGCTCTGTACATTATATCTTATGCAATGTATACATAGAAAACGTCAAGATAACTCAAAATGTATAGGTAGGACGTCATTCGACAGGAGAAAGATCGATTCCAAACGTTTCAGGGGTATCAAACACAGATATATGGTGGAATAAGGTTTTGTGTTCGATCGGTGTATCTAATCAGATTTCAAGTGCAGCTTTGTCTTTATTACGATTTGAGACGTATTTACTCTGTATTAGACCTAGGATGAGACTTTCCTTCGTCCAGGAATTCAATCGATAGCTTCATTAATAACTGAAAATTAACAGACGTTCAAATGCTCTGTACATTATATCCTGTAGAATGTGTACATAGGAAACGTCAAGATTACTCAAAATATAGAGGTAGGACGTAATTTGACATGCGAAAGAACGATTCCTAACGTTTCGGAGAAATCAAACACATATACATGATATAATTAAATTTCTTAATCGTTCTATGTATCTAATCATATTTCAAATGGAGCTCTGTTTTTTTTACATTTTGAGACGTATTTACTCTGTATTAGACCTAGGATAAGACTTTCCTTCGTTCAGGAATTCAATCGATAGCTTCATTAATAACTGTATATTACAAGACGTTCAAATCCGCTGTACATTATATCTTATGCAATGTATACATAGAAAACGTCAAGATAACTTAAAATATAGAGGTAGGACGTAACTTGACACGAAAATGAACGATTCCTAACGTTTCGGATGTATCAAACCCAGATATATGATGGAATAAAGTTTTGTCTTCGATCTGTGTATCCAATCAGATTTCATGTGGAGCTTTGTCTTTTTTACGATTTGAGATGTAGTTACTCTGTATTAGACTTAGGATGAGACTTTCCTTCGTTCAGGAATTCAATCGATATCTTCATTAACAACTGAAAATTAAAAGACGTTCAAATGCGCTGTACATTATATCTTATGCAATGTATACATAGAAAACGTCAAGATAACTTGAAATATAGAGGTAGGACGTAGTTTGACACGAGAAAGAACGATTCCTAGCGTTTCGGAGGTATCAACCGCAGGTATATGATGGAATTAAATTTTGTAATCGTTCTATGTATCTAATCATATTTCAAATGAAGCTCTGTCTTTTTTACAATTTGAGACGTATTTACTCTGTATTAGACCTAGAATAGGACTTTCCTTCGTTCAGGAATGCTATCGATAACTCCATTAATAACTGAATATTAAAAGACGTTCAAATGCGCTGTACATTATATCTTAAGCAATGTATGCACAGAAAACGTCAAGATAACTTAAAATATAGAGGTAGGACGTAATTTGACACGAGAAAGAACGATTCCTAACGTTTCGGAGGTATCAAGCACAGGTATATGATGGAATTGAATTTTGTAATCGTTCTATGTATCTAATCATATTTCAAATGGAGCTCTGTCTTTCTTACAATTTCAGACGTATTTACTCTGTATTAGAACTAGGATAAGACTTTCCTTCGTTCAGGAATTCAATCGATAGCTTCATTAATAACAGAATATTAAAAGACGTTCAAATGCCCTGTACATTATATCTTATGCAATGTATACATAGAAAACGTCAAGGTAACTTAAAATATAGAGGTGAGACGTAGTTAGACACGAGAAAGAACGATTCCTAACGTTTCGGAGGTATCAAACGCAGGTATATGATGGAATTAAATTTTGTAATCGTTCTATGTATCTAATCATATTTCAAATGGAGCTTTGTCTATTTTATGATTTGAGACGTATTAGTCTGTATTAGGCCTAGGATGAGACTTTGCTTCGTTAAGGAATTGAATCGCTATCTTCATTAATAACTGAAAATTAAAAGACGTTCAAATGCGCTGTACATTATATCTTATGCAATGTATACATAGGAAACGTCCAGATAACTTAAAATATAGAGGTAGGACGTCATTCGACACAGGAAAGAACGATTCCAAACGCTTCAAATGTATCAAACACAGATATATGATGGAATAAAGTTTTGTGTTCCATCTGTGTATCTATTCGTATTTCAAGTGCAGCTTTGTCTTTATTACGATATGAGACGTATTTACTCTGTATTAGACCTAGGATGAGGCTCCCCTTTGTTTAGGGATTCAATCGATAGCTTCATTAATAACTGAAAATTAAAAGACGTTCAAATGCGCTGTACATTATATCTTATGCAATGTATACATTGAAAACGTCAAGATAACTTGAAATATTGAGGTGAGACGTAGTTAGACACGAGAAAGAACGATTCCTAACGTTTCGGAGGTATCAAACGCAGGTATATGATGGAATTAAATTTTGTAATCGTTCTATGTATCTAATCATATTTCAAATGGAGCTGTGTCCATTTTATGATTTGAGACGTATTTAGTCTGTATTAGGCCTAGGATGAGACTTTGTTTCGTTAAGGAATTGAATCGCTAACTTCATTAATAACTGAAAATTAAAAGACGTTCAAATGCGCTGTACATTATATCTTATGCAATGTATACATAGGAAACGTCCAGATAACTTAAAATATAGAGATAGGACGTCATTCGACAGGGGAAAGAACGATTCCAAACGTTTCAGAGGTATCAAACACAGATATATGGTGGAATAATGTTTTGTGTTCGATCTGTGTATCTAATCAGATTTCAAGTGCAGCTTTGTCTTTATTACGATTTGAGACGTATTTACTCTGTATTAGACCTAGGATGAGACTTTCCTTCGTTCAGGAATTCAATCGAAAGCTTCATTAATAAGTGAAAATGAATAGACGTTCAAATGCGCTGTACATTATATCTTATGCAATGTATACACAGGAAACGTCATGATTACTCAAAATATAAAGGTAGGACGTACTTTGACACGCGAAAGAACGATTCCTGACGTTTCAGAGGTATCAAACACAGGTATATGATGGAATTCTGTTTTGTAATCGTTCTATGTACCTAATCATATTTCAAATGGAGCTTTGTCTTTCTGACGATTTGAGACGTAGTTACTCTGTATTAGACCTAGGATGAGACTTTCCTTCGTCCAGGAATTCAATCGATAGCTTCATTAATAACTGAAAATTAACAGACGTTCAAATGCTCTGTACATTATATCCTGTAGAATGTGTACATAGGAAACGTCAAGATTACTCAAAATATAGAGGTAGGACGTAATTTGACATGCGAAAGAACGATTCCTAACGTTTCGGAGGAATCAAACACATATACATGATATAATTAAATTTCTTAATCGTTCTATGTATCTAATCATATTTCAAATGGAGCTCTGTTTTTTTTACATTTTGAGACGTATTTACTCTGTATTAGACCTAGGATAAGACTTTCCTTCGTTCAGGAATTCAATCGATAGCTTCATTAATAACTGTATATTACAAGACGTTCAAATCCGCTGTACATTATATCTTATGCAATGTATACATAGAAAACGTCAAGATAACTTAAAATATAGAGGTAGGACGTAACTTGACACGAAAATGAACGATTCCTAACGTTTCGGATGTATCAAACCCAGATATATGATGGAATAAAGTTTTGTCTTCGATCTGTGTATCCAATCAGATTTCATGTGGAGCTTTGTCTTTTTTACGATTTGAGATGTAGTTACTCTGTATTAGACTTAGGATGAGACTTTCCTTCGTTCAGGAATTCAATCGATAGCTTCATTAATAACTGAAAATTAAAAGACGTTCAAATGCGCTGTACATTATATCTTATGCAATGTATACATAGAAAACGTCAAGATAACTTGAAATATAGAGGTAGGACGTAGTTTGACACGAGAAAGAACGATTCCTAGCGTTTCGGAGGTATCAACCGCAGGTATATGATGGAATTAAATTTTGTAATCGTTCTATGTATCTAATCATATTTCAAATGAAGCTCTGTCTTTTTTACAATTTGAGACGTATTTACTCTGTATTAGACCTAGAATAGGACTTTCCTTCGTTCAGGAATGCTATCGATAACTCCATTAATAACTGAATATTAAAAGACGTTCAAATGCGCTGTACATTATATCTTAAGCAATGTATGCACAGAAAACGTCAAGATAACTTAAAATATAGAGGTAGGACGTAATTTGACACGAGAAAGAACGATTCCTAACGTTTCGGAGGTATCAAACGCAGGTATATGATGGAATTAAATTTTGTAATCGTTCTATGTATCTAATCATATTTCAAATGGAGCTCTGTCTTTCTTACAATTTCAGACGTATTTACTCTGTATTAGAACTAGGATAAGACTTTCCTTCGTTCAGGAATTCAATCGATAGCTTCATTAATAACAGAATATTAAAAGACGTTCAAATGCCCTGTACATTATATCTTATGCAATGTATACATAGAAAACGTCAAGGTAACTTAAAATATAGAGGTGAGACGTAGCTAGACACGAGAAAGAACGATTCCTAACGTTTCGGAGGTATCAAACGCAGGTATATGATGGAATTAAATTTTGTAATCGTTCTATGTATCTAATCATATTTCAAATGGAGCTTTGTCTATTTTATGATTTGAGACGTATTTAGTCTGTATTAGGCCTAGGATGAGACTTTGCTTCGTTAAGGAATTGAATCGCTATCTTCATTAATAACTGAAAATTAAAAGACGTTCAAATGCGCTGTACATTATATCTTATGCAATGTATACATAGGAAACGTTCAGATAACTTAAAATATAGAGGTAGGACGTCATTCGACACAGGAAAGAACGATTCCAAACGCTTCAAATGTATCAAACACAGATATATGATGGAATAAAGTTTTGTGTTCCATCTGTGTATCTATTCGGATTTCAAGTGCAGCTTTGTCCTTTTCACGATTTGAGACGTATTTACTCTGTATTAGACCTAGGATGAGGCTCCTCTTCGACTAGGAATTCAATCGATAGCTTCATTAATAACTGAAAATTAAAAGACGATCAAACGCTCTGTACATTATATCTTATGCAATGTATACATAGAAAACGTCAAGATAACTCAAAATCTATAGGTAGGACGTCATTCGACGCGGGAAAGAACGATTCCAAACGTTTCAGAGGTATCAAACACAGATATATGATGGAATAAACTTTTGTGTTCGATCTGTGTATCTAATCAGATTTCAAGTGCAGCTTTGTCTTTATTATGATTTGAGACGTATTTACTCTGTATTATACCTAGGATGAGACTTTCCTTCGTTCAGGAATTCAATCGATAGCTTCATTAATAGGTGAAAATGGATAGACGTTCAAATGCGCTGTACATTATATCTTATGCAATGTATACATTGAAAACGTCAAGATAACTTGAAATATAGAGGTGAGACGTAGTTAGACACGAGAAAGAACGATTCCTAACGTTTCGGAGGTATCAAACGCAGGTATATGATGGAATTAAATTTTGTAATCGTTCTATGTATCTAATCATATTTCAAATAGAGCTCTGTCTTTTTTATGATTTGAGACGTATTTAGTCTGTATTAGGAATAGGATGAGACTTTGCTTCGTTAAGGAATTCAGTCGCTAGCTTCATTAATAACTGAAAATTAAAAGACGTTCAAACGCTCTGTACATTATATCTTATGCAATGTATACATAGAAAACTTCAAGATAACTCAAAATGTATAGGTAGGACGTCATTCGACAGGGGATAGAACGATTCCAAACGTTTCAGAGGTATCAAACACAGATATATGGTGGAATAAAGTTATGTGTTTGATCTGTGTATCCAATCAGATTTCAAGTGCAGCTTTGTCTTCATTACGATTTGAGACGTATTTACTCTGTATTATACCTAGGATGAGACTTTCCTTCGTTCAGGAATTCAATCTAAAGCTTCATTAATAAGTGAAAATGAATAGACGTTCAAATGCGCTGTACATTATATCTTATGCAATGTATACACAGGAAACTTCATGATTACTCAAAATATAGAGGTAGGACGTAATTTGACACGCGAAAGAACGATTCCTGACGTTTCGGAGCTATCAAACACAGGTATATGATGGAATTAAATTTTGTGATCGTTCTATGTATCTAATCATGTTTCAAATGGAGCTTCGTCGTTTTTACGATTTGAGACGTATTTACTCTGTATTAGGATTAGGATGAGACTTTGCTTCGTTAAGGAATTCAATCGCTAGCTTCATTAATAACTGAAAATTAAAAGACGTTCAAACGCTCTGTACATTATATCTTATGCAATGTATACATAGAAAACGTCGAGA
This sequence comes from Meloe dianella, assembly GCA_028455855.1. NCBI lineage: Eukaryota > Metazoa > Arthropoda > Insecta > Coleoptera > Meloidae > Meloe > Meloe dianella. The sequence continues at coordinate 25,623 of JAPTHL010000012.1, read as the reverse complement.
TAACTCAAAATGTATAGGTAGGACGTCATTCGACAGGAGAAAGATCGATTCCAAACGTTTCAGAGGTATCAAACACAGATATATGGTGGAATAAAGTTTTGTGTTCGATCTGTGTATCTAATCAGATTTTAAGTGCAGCTTTGTCTTTATTACGATTTGATACGTATTTCCTCTGTATTAGACCTAGGATGAGACTTTCCTTCGTCCAGGAATTCAATCGATAGCTTCATTAATAACTGAAAATTAACAGACGTTCAAATGCTCTGTACATTATATTTTGAGCAATGTATACATAGGAAACGTCAAGATGACTTAAAATATAGAGGTAGGACGTAATTTGACTCGAGAAAGAAGATTCCAAACGTTTCAGAGGTATCAAACGCAGATACATGATGGAATTAAATTTGGTAGTCGTTCTATGTATCTAATCATATTTTGAATGGAGCTCTGTCTTTTTCACGAGTTGAGACGTATTTACTTTGTATTAGACCTAGGATGAGACTTTCCTTCGTTCAGGAATTTATTCAATAGCTTCATTAATACCTGAAAATTAAAAGACGTTCAAATGCTCTGTACATTACATCTTATTCAATGTATACATGAGAAACGTCAAGATGACTGAAAATATATGGGTAGGACGTGATTTGACACGAGAAAGAACGATTCCTAACGTTTCAGAGGTATCAAACGCAGATATATGATGGAATAAAGTTTTGTGTTCGATCTGTGTATCTAATCAGATTTCAAGTGCAGCTTTGTCTTTTTTACGATTTGAGACGTATTTACTCTGTATTAGACCTAGTATGAAACATTCCTTCATTCAGGAATTCAATCGATAGCTTCATTAATAACTAAAAATAAAAAGACGTTCAAATGCGCTGTACATTATATCTTATGCAATGTATACATAGAAAACGTCAAGATAACTTAAAATATAGAGGTAGAACGTAATTTGACACGAGATAGAACGATTCCTAACGTTTCGGAGGTATCGAACACAGATATAAGATGGAATGAAATTCTGTTATCGTTCTATGTATCCAATCAGATTTCAAGTGGAGCTTTGTCTTTTTTACGATTTGAGACGTAGTTACTCTGTATTAGACCAAGGATGAGACTTTCCTTCGTTCAGGAATTCAATCGATAACTTCATTATTAACTGAAAATTAAGAGACGTTCAAATGCAATGTACATTATATCTTATGCAATGTATACACAGAAAATGTCAAGATAACTTAAAATATGGAGGTAGGACGTTATTTGACACGAGAAAGAACGATTCCTAACGTTTCGGAGGTATCAAACACAGGTATATGATGGAAATAAATTTTGTAATCGTTCTATGTATCTAATCGTATTTCAAATGGAGCTCTGTCTTTTTTACGATTTGAGACGTAGTTACTCTGTATAGACCTAGGATGAGACGTTCCTTCGTTCAGGAATTCAATCGATAGCTTCATTAATAACTGAAAATTAACAGACGTTCAAATGCAATGTACATTATATCTTATGCAATGTATACACAGAAAATGTCAAGATAACTTAAAATATAGAGGTAGGACGTTATTTGACACGAGAAAGAACGATTCCTAACGTTTCGGAGGTATCAAACACAGGTATATGATGGAAATAAATTTTGTAATCGTTCTATGTATCTAATCGTATTTCAAATGGAGCTCTGTCTTTTTTACAATTTGAGACGTATTTACTCTGTATTAGACCTAGGATAAGACTTTCCTTCATTCAGGAATTCAATCGATAGCTTCATTAATAACTGAATATTAAAAGATGTTCAAATGCCCTGTACATTATATCTTATGCAATGTATACATAGAAAACGTCAAGATAACTTAATATATAGAGGTAGGACGTCATTCGACAATGGAAAGAACGATTCCAAACGTTTCAGATGGGTCAAACACAGATATACGATGGAATAAAGTTTTGTGTCCGATCTGTGTATCTAATCAGATTTCAAGTTGCACTTTGTCTTTTTTACGATTTGTTACGTAGTTACTCTGTATTAGACCTAGGATGAGACTTTCCTTCGTTCAGGAATTCAATCGATAGCTTCATTGATAACTGAAAATTACTAGACGTTCGAATGCTCTGTACATTATATCATATGCAATGTATACATAGGAAACGTCAAGATAACTTGAAATATAGAGGTAGGACGTAGTTTGACACGAGAAAGAACGATTCACAGCGTTTCGGAGGTATCAAACGCAGGTATATGATGGAATTAAATTTTGTAATCGTTCTATGTACCTAATCATATTTCAAATGGAGCTCTGTCTTTTTTATGACTTGAGACGTATTTAGTCTGTATTAGGCCTAGGATGAGACTTTGCTTCGTTAAGGAATTCAATCGCTAGCTTCATTAATAACTGAAAATTAAAAGACGTTCAAACGCTCTGTACATTATAGCTTATGCAATGTATACATAGAAAACGTCAAGATAACTTAAAATATGGGGTAGGACGTAATTTGACACGCGAAAGAACGATTATTAACGTTTCGGAGGTATCAAACACAGATATATGATTGAATTAAGTTTTGTAATCGTTCTATGTATCTAATCATATTTCAAATGTAGCTCTGTCTTTTTTACAGTTTGAGACGTATTTACTCTGTATTAGACCTGGGATGAGGCTTTCATTTGTTCAGGAATTCAATCAATAGCTTCATTGATAACTGAAAATTACAAGACGTTCAAATGCTCTGTACATTATATCTTATGCAATGTATACATAGAAAACGTCCAGATAACTTAAAATATAGAGGTAGGACGTCATTCGACACAGGAAAGAACGATTCCAAACGCTTCAAATGTATCAAACACAGATATATGATGGAATAAAGTTTTGTGTTCCATCTGTGTATCTATTCGGATTTCAAGTGCAGCTTTGTCCTTTTCACGATTTGAGACGTATTTACTCTGTATTAGACCTAGGATGAGGCTCCCCTTCGACTAGGAATTCAATCGATAGCTTCATTAATAACTGAAAATTAAAAGACGTTCAAATGCGCTGTACATTATATCTTATGCAATGTATAAATTGAAAACGTCAAGATATCTTGAAATATAGAGGTAGGACGTAGTTTGACACGAGAAAGAACGATTCCTAACGTTTCGGAGTATCAAACGCAGGTATATGATGGAATTAAATTTTGTAATCGTTCTATGTATCTAATCATATTTCGAATGGAGCTCTGTCTTTTTTATGATTTGAGACGTATATAGTCTGTATTAGGCCTAGGATGAGACTTTGCTTCGTTAAGGAATTCAATCGCTAGCTTCATTAATAACTGAAAATTAAAGGACGTTCAAACGCTCTGTACATTATATCTTATGCAATGTATACATAGAAAACGTCAAGATAACTCAAAATATATAGGTAGGACGTCATTCGACACGGGAAAGAACGATTCCAAACGTTTCAGAGGTATCAAACACAGATATATGATGGAATAAACTTTTGTGTTCGATCTGTGTATCTAATCAGATTTCAAGTGCAGCTTTGTCTTTATTATGATTTGAGACGTATTTACTCTGTATTAGACCTAGGATGAGACTTTCCTTCGTTCAGGAATTCAATCGATAGCTTCATTAATAGGTGAAAATGGATAGACGTTCAAATGCGCTGTACATTATATCTTATGCGATGTATACATAGGAAACGTCAAGATTACTCAACATATAAAGGAAGGAAGTAATTTGACACGCGAAAGAACGATTCTTGACGTTTCGGAGGTATCAAACACAGGTATATGATGGAATTAAGCTTTGTAATCGTTCTATGTATCTAATCATATTTCAAATGGAGCTTTGTCTTTTTTACGATTTGAGTCGTAGTTACTCTGTATAGACCTAGGATGAGACTTTCCTTCGTTCAGGAATTCAATCGATAGCTTCATTAATAACTGAAAATTAACAGACGTTCAAATGCACTGTACATTATATCTTATGCAATGTATACATTGAAAACGTCAAGATAACTTGTAAATAAAGAGGTAGACGTCATTCGAACATGGACGGCAAAGAACGATTCCGAAACGTTGGATATATAACACGATATGTGATAATAATCGAAACGTCATGATCGTTCGTGTATCCAATCAGATTGCAAGTGCAGCTTTGTATTTCTACAATTTGAGACGTATTTACTCTGTATCACATTGCATAAGATATAATGTACAGAGCATTTGAACGTACTTTAATTTTCAGTTATTAATGAAGCTAGCGATTGAATTCCTGAACGAAGGAAAGTCTCATCCTAGGTCTAATACAGAGTAACTACGTCTCAAATCGTAAAAAAGACAAAGCTCCACTTGAAATCTGATTAGATACATAGAACGATTACAAAATTTAATTCCATCATATATCTGTGTTTGATACCTCCGAAACGTTAGGAATCGTTCTATCTCGTGTCAAATTACGTCCTACCTCTATATTTTAAGTTATCTTGACGTTTTCTATGTATACATTGCATAAGATATAATGTACAGAGCATTTGAACGTCTTTTAATTTTCAGTTATTAATGAAGCTATCGATTGAATTCCTGAACGAAGGAAAGTCTCATCCTAGGTCTAATACAGAGTAAATACGTCTCAAATCGTAAAAAAGACAGAGCTCCACTTGAAATCTGATTAGATACATAGAACGATTACAAAATTTAATTCCATCATATATCTGTGTTTGATACCTCCGAAACGTTAGGAATCGTTCTTTCGCGTGTCAAATTACGTCCTACCTCTATATTTTGAGTTATCTTGACGTTTTCTATGTATACATTGCATAAGATATAATGTACAGAGCATTTGAACGTCTTTTAATTTTCAGTTATTAATGAAGCTATCGATTGAATTCCTGAACGAAGGAAAGTCTCATCCTAGGTCTAATACAGAGTAAATACGTCTCAAATCGTAAAAAAGACAAAGCTCCACTTGAAATCTGATTAGATACATAGAACGATTACAAAATTTAATTCCATCATATATCTGTGTTTGATACCTCCGAAACGTTAGGAATCGTTCTTTCTCGTGTCAAATTACGTCCTACCTCTATATTTCAAGTTATCTTGACGTTTTCTATGTATACATTGCATAAGATATAATGTACAGAGCATTTGAACGTCTTTTAATTTTCAGTTATTAATGAAGCTATCGATTGAATTCCTGAACGAAGGAAAGTCTCATCCTAGGTCTAATACAGAGTAAATACGTCTCAAATCGTAAAAAAGACAAAGCTTCACTTGAAATCTGATTAGATACACAGATCGAATACAAAACTTAATTCCATCATATATCTGTGTTTGATACCTCTGAAACGTTTGAATCGTTCTTTCGCGTGTCAAATTACGTCCTACCTCTATATTTTAAGTTATCTTGACGTTTTCTATGTATACATTGCATAAGATATAATGTACAGAGCATTTGAACGTCTTTTAATTTTCAGTTATTAATGAAGCTAGCGATTGAATTCCTGAACGAAGGAAAGTCTCATCCTAGGTCTAATACAACTAAATACGTCTCAAATCGTAAAAAAGACAGAGCTCCACTTGAAATCTGATTAGATACATAGAACGATTACAAAATTTAATTCCATCATATATCTGTGTTTGATACCTCCGAAACGTTCAGAATCGTTCTTTCTCGTGTCAAATTACGTCCTACCTCTATATTTCAAGTTATCTTGACGTTTTCTATGTATACATTGCATAAGATATAATGTACAGCGCATTTGAACGTCTTTTAATTTTCAGTTATTAATGAAGCTATCGATTGAATTCCTGAACGAAGGAAAGTCTCATCCTAGGTCTAATACAGAGTAAATACGTCTCAAATCGTAAAAAATACAGAGCTCCACTTGAAATCTGATTAGATACATAGAACGATTACAAAATTTAATTCCATCATATATCTGTGTTTGATACCTCCGAAACGTTAGGAATCGTTCTTTCTCGTGTCAAATTACGTCCTACCTCTATATTTAAGTTATCTTGACGTTTTCTATGTATACATTGCATAAGATATAATGTACAGAGCATTTGAACGTCTTTTAATTTTCAGTTATTAATGAAGCTATCGATTGAATTCCTGAACGAAGGAAAGTCTCATCCTAGGTCTAATACAGAGTAAATACGTCTCAAATCGTAAAAAAGACAAAGCTCCACTTGAAATCTGATTAGATACACAGAACGATACACAAAACTTTAATTCCATCATATATCTGTGTTTGATACCTCCGAAACGTTAGGAATCGTTCTTTCTCGTGTCAAATGACGTCCTACCTCTATATTTTAAGTTATCTTGACGTTTTCTATGTATACATTGCATAAGATATAATGTACAGCGCATTTGAACGTCTTTTAATTTTCAGTTATTAATGAAGCTATCGATTGAATTCCTGAACGAAGGAAAGTCTCATCCTAGGTCTAATACAGAGTCAACTACGTCTCAAATCGTAAAAAAGACAGAGCTCCACTTGAAATCTGATTAGATACATAGAACGATTACAAAATTTAATTCCATCATATATCTGTGTTGATACCTCCGAAACGTTTGGAATCGTTCTTTCTCGTGTCAAATTACGTCCTACCTCTATATTTTAAGTTATCTTGACGTTTTCTATGTATACATTGCATAAGATATAATGTACAGAGCATTTGAACGTCTTTTAATTTTCAGTTATTAATGAAGCTAGCGATTGAATTCCTGAACGAAGGAAAGTCTCATCCTAGGTCTAATACAGAGCTAAATACGTCTCAAATAGTAAAAAAGACAGAGCTCCACTTGAAATCTGATTAGATACATAGAACGATTACAAAATTTTATTCCATCATATATCTGTGTTTGATACCTCCGAAACGTTCGGAATCGTTCTTATCTCGTGTCAAATTACGTCCTACCTCTATATTTTAAGTTATCTTGACGTTTTCTATGTATACATTGCATAAGATATAATGTACAGCGCATTTGAACGTCTTTTAATTTTCAGTTATTAATGAAGCTAGCGATTGAATTCCTGAACGAAGGAAAGTCTCATCCTAGGTCTAATACAGAGTAAATACGTCTCAAATCGTAAAAAAACAGAGCTCCACTTGAAATCTGATTAGATACATAGAACGATTACAAAATTTAATTCCATCATATATCTGTGTTTGATACCTCCGAAACGTTAGGAATCGTTCTTTCTCGTGTCAAATTACGTCCTACCTCTATATTTTAAGTTATCTTGACGTTTTCTATGTATACATTGCATAAGATATAATGTACAGAGCATTTGAACGTCTTTTAATTTTCAGTTATTAATGAAGCTATCGATTGAATTCCTGAACGAAGGAAAGTCTCATCCTAGGTCTAATACAGAGTAAATACGTCTCAAATCGTAAAAAAGACAGAGCTCCACTTGAAATCTGATTAGATACATAGAACAATTACAAAATTTAATTCCATCATATATCTGTGTTTGATACCTCTGAAACGTTAGGAATCGTTCTATCTCGTGTCAAATTACGTCCTACCTCTATATTTTAAGTTATCTTGACGTTTTCTATGTATACATTGCATAAGATATAATGTACAGCGCATTTGAACGTCTTTAATTTTCAGTTATTAATGAAGCTATCGATTGAATTCCTGAACGAAGGAAAGTCTCATCCTAGGTCTAATACAGACTGAATACGTCTCAAATCGTAAAAAATACAAAGCTCCACTTGAAATCTGATTAGATACATAGAACGAATACAAAACTTTAATTCCATCATATATCTGTGTTTGATACCTCCGAAACGTTAGGAATCGTTCTTCTCGTGTCAAATGACGTCCTACCTCTATATTTTAAGTTATCTTGACGTTTCCTATGTATACATTGCATAAGATATAATGTACAGAGCATTTGAACGTCTTTTAATTTTCAGTTATTAATGAAGCTAGCGATTGAATTCCTGAACGAAGGAAAGTCTCATCCTAGGTCTAATACAGAGTAAATACGTCTCAAATCGTAAAAAGACAAAGCTCCACTTGAAATCTGATTAGATACATCAGAACGATCACAAAATTTAATTCCATCATATATCTGTGTTTGATACCTCCGAAACGTTTGGAATCGTTCTTTCTCGTGTCGAATTACGTCCTACCTCTATATTTTAAGTTATCTTGACGTTTTCTATGTATACATTGCATAAGATATAATGTACAGCGCATTTGAACGTCTTTTAATTTTCAGTTATTAATGAAGCTATCGATTGAATTCCTGAACGAAGGAAAGTCTCATCCTAGGTCTAATACAGAGTAAATACGTCTCAAATCGTAAAAAATACAGAGCTTCACTTGAAATCTGATTAGATACATAGAACAATTACAAAATTTAATTCCATCATATATCTGTGTTTGATACCTCCGAAACGTTAGGAATCGTTCTTTCGCGTGTCAAATTACGTCCTACCTCTATATTTTGAGTTATCTTGACGTTTTCTATGTATACATTGCATAAGATATAATGTACAGAGCATTTGAACGTCTTTTAATTTTCAGTTATTAATGAAGCTAGCAATTGAATTCCTGAACGAAGGAAAGTCTCATCCTAGGTCTAATACAGAGTAAATACGTCTCAAATCGTAAAAAGACAGAGCTCCACTTGAAATCTGATTAGATACATAAACAATACAAAATTTAATTCCATCATATATCTGTGTTTGATACCTCCGAAACGTTAGGAATCGTTATTTCTCGTGTCGAATTACGTCCTACCTCTATATTTTAAGTTATCTTGACGTTTTCTATGTATACATTGCATAAGATATAATGTACAGCGCATTTGAACGTCTTTTAATTTTCAGTTATTAATGAAGCTATCGATTGAATTCCTGAACGAAGGAAAGTCTCATCCTAGGTCTAATACAGAGTAAATACGTCTCAAATCGTAAAAAAGACAAAGCTGCACTTGAAATCTGATTAGATACATCGAACGAATACAAAACTTTAATTCCATCATATATCTGTGTTTGATACCTCTGAAACGTTTGGAATCGTTCTTTCCCGTGTCGAATGACGTCCTACCTCTATATTTTAAGTTATCTTGACGTTTTCTATGTATACATTGCATAAGATATAATGTACAGAGCATTTGAACGTCTTTTAATTTTCAGTTATTAATGAAGCTATCGATTGAATTCCTGAACGAAGGAAAGTCTCATCCTAGGTCTAATACAGACTAAATACGTCTCAAATCGTAAAAAAGACAGAGCTCCACTTGAAATCTGATTAGATACATAGAACGATTACAAAATTTAATTCCATCATATATCTGTGTTTGATACCTCCGAAACGTTAGAATCGTTCTTTCGCGTGTCAAATTACGTCCTACCTCTATATTTTAAGTTATCTTGACGTTTTCTATGTATACATTGCATAAGATATAATGTACAGCGCATTTGAACGTCTTTTAATTTTCAGTTATTAATGAAGCTAGCGATTGAATTCCTGAACGAAGGAAAGTCTCATCCTAGGTCTAATACAGAGTAAATACGTCTCAAATCAGTAAAAAAGACAAAGCTCCACTTGAAATCTGATTAGATACATAGAACGATTACAAAATTTAATTCCATCATATATCTGTGTTTGATACCTCCGAAACGTTAGGAATCGTTCTTTCTCGTGTCAAATGACGTCCTACCTCTATATTTTGAGTTATCTTGACGTTTTCTATGTATACATTGCATAAGATATAATGTACAGAGCATTTGAACGTACTTTTAATTTTCAGTTATTAATGAAGCTATGCGATTGAATTCCTGAACGAAGGAAAGTCTCATCCTAGGTCTAATACAGAGTAAATACGTCTCAAATCGTAAAAAGACAGAGCTCCACTTGAAATGTGATTAGATACATAGAACGATTACAAAATTTAATTCCATCATATATCTGTGTTTGATACCTCCGAAACGTTAGGAATCGTTCTTTCGCGTGTCAAATTACGTCCTACCTCTATATTTTAAGTTATCTTGACGTTTTCTATGTATACATTGCATAAGATATAATGTACAGAGCATTTGAACGTCTTTTAATTTTCAGTTATTAATGAAGCTATCGATTGAATTCCTGAACGAAGGAAAGTCTCATCCTAGGTCTAATACAGAGTAAATACGTCTCAAATCGTAAAAAAGACAAAGCTCCACTTGAAATCTGATTAGATACATAGAACGAATACAAAATTTAATTCCATCATATATCTGTGTTTGATACCTCCGAAACGTTAGGAATCGTTCTTTCTCGTGTCGAATTACGTCCTACCTCTATATTTTAAGTTATCTTGACGTTTTCTATGTATACATTGCATAAGATATAATGTACAGCGCATTTGAACGTCTTTTAATTTTCAGTTATTAATGAAGCTAGCGATTGAATTCCTGAACGAAGGAAAGTCTCATCCTAGGTCTAATACAGAGTAAATACGTCTCAAATAGTAAAAAATACAGAGCTCCACTTGAAATCTGATTAGATACATAGAACGATTACAAAATTTAATTCCATCATATATCTGTGTTTGATACCTCCGAAACGTTAGGAATCGTTCTTTCGCGTGTCAAATTACGTCCTACCTCTATATTTTGAGTTATCTTGACGTTTTCTATGTATACATTGCATAAGATATAATGTACAGAGCATTTGAACGTCTTTTAATTTTCAGTTATTAATGAAGCTATCGATTGAATTCCTGAACGAAGGAAAGTCTCATCCTAGGTCTAATACAGAGTAACTACGTCTCAAATCGTAAAAAAGACAAAGCTCCACTTGAAATCTGATTAGATACATAGAACAATCACAAAATTTATTCCATCATATATCTGTGTTTGATACCTCCGAAACGTTAGGAATCGTTCTTTCTCGTGTCAAATTACGTCCTACCTCTATATTTTAAGTTATCTTGACGTTTTCTATGTATACATTGCATAAGATATAATGTACAGCGCATTTGAACGTCATTTAATTTTCAGTTATTAATGAAGCTATCGATTGAATTCCTGAACGAAGGAAAGTCTCATCCTAGGTCTAATACAGAGTAAATACGTCTCAAATCGTAAAAAAGACAGAGCTGCACTTGAAATCTGATTAGATACATAGAACGAATACAAAATTTAATTCCATCATATATCTGTGTTTGATACCTCCGAAACGTTAGGAATCGTTCTTTCGCGTGTCAAATTACGTCCTACCTCTATATTTTAAGTTATCTTGACGTTTCCTATGTATACATTGCATAAGATATAATGTACAGAGCATTTGAACGTCTTTTAATTTTCAGTTATTAATGAAGCTATCGATTGAATTCCTGAACGAAGGAAAGTCTCATCCTAGGTCTAATACAGAGTAACTACGTCTCAAATCGTAAAAAAGACAAAGCTCCACTTGAAATCTGATTAGATACATAGAACGATTACAAAATTTAATTCCATCATATATCTGTGTTTGATACCTCCGAAACGTTTGCAATCGTTCTTTCTCGTGTCAAATTACGTCCTACCTCTATATTTTAAGTTATCTTGACGTTTTCTATGTATACATTGCATAAGATATAATGTACAGAGCATTTGAACGTCTTTTAATTTTCAGTTATTAATGAAGCTAGCGATTGAATTCCTGAACGAAGGAAAGTCTCATCCTAGGTCTAATACAGACTAAATACGTCTCAAATCGTAAAAAACACAAGCTCCACTTGAAATCTGATTAGATACATCAGAACGATTACAAAATTTAATTCCATCATATATCTGTGTTTGATACCTCCGAAACGTTAGGAATCGTTCTTTCGCGTGTCAAATTACGTCCTACCTCTATATTTTGAGTAATCTTGACGTTTTCTATGTATACATTGCATAAGATATAATGTACAGAGCATTTGAACGTCTTTTAATTTTCAGTTATTAATGAAGCTAGCGATTGAATTCCTGAACGAAGGAAAGTCTCATCCTAGGTCTAATACAGAGTAAATACGTCTCAAATCGTAAAAAAGACAAAGCTCCACTTGAAATCTGATTCGATACATAGAACGATCACAAAATTTATTCCATCATATATCTGTGTTTGATACCTCCGAAACGTTAGGAATCGTTCTTTCGCGTGTCAAATTACGTCCTACCTCTATATTTAAGTTATCTTGACGTTTTCTATGTATACATTGCATAAGATATAATGTACAGCGCATTTGAACGTCTTTTAATTTTCAGTTATTAATGAAGCTATCGATTGAATTCCTGAACGAAGGAAAGTCTCATCCTAGGTCTAATACAGACTAAATACGTCTCAAATCGTAAAAAATACAGAGCTTCACTTGAAATCTGATTAGATACATAGAACGATTACAAAATTTAATTCCATCATATATCTGTGTTTGATACCTCCGAAACGTTAGGAATCGTTCTTTCTCGTGTCAAATTACGTCCTACCTCTATATTTTGAGTTATCTTGACGTTTTCTATGTATACATTGCATAAGATATAATGTACAGAGCATTTGAACGTCTTTTAATTTTCAGTTATTAATGAAGCTATCGATTGAATTCCTGAACGAAGGAAAGTCTCATCCTCAGGTCTAATACAGACTAAATACGTCTCAAATCGTGAAAAATACGAGCTCCACTTGAAATCTGATTAGATACATAGAACGAATACAAAATTTAATTCCATCATATATCTGTGTTTGATACCTCTGAAACGTTAGGAATCGTTCTTTCGCGTGTCAAATTACGTCCTACCTCTATATTTTGAGTTATCTTTACGTTTTCTATGTATACATTGCATAAGATATAATGTACAGAGCATTTGAACGTCTTTTAATTTTCAGTTATTAATGAAGCTAGCGATTGAATTCCTGAACGAAGGAAAGTCTCATCCTAGGTCTAATACAGAGTAAATACGTCTCAAATCGTAAAAAATACAGAGCTCCACTTGAAATCTGATTAGATACATAGAACAATTACAAAATTTAATTCCATCATATATCTGTGTCTGATACCTCCGAAACGTTAGGAATCGTTCTTTCGCGTGTCAAATTACGTCCTACCTCTATATTTTAAGTTATCTTGACGTTTTCTATGTATACATTGCATAAGATATAATGTACAGCGCATTTGAACGTCTTTTAATTTTCAGTTATTAATGAAGCTAGCGATTGAATTCCTGAACGAAGGAAAGTCTCATCCTAGGTCTAATACAGACTAAATACGTCTCAAATCGTAAAAAAGACAAAGCTGCACTTGAAATCTGATTAGATACATAGAACGATTACAAAATTTAATTCCATCATATATCTGTGTTTGATACATCTGAAACGTTTGAATCGTTCTTTCTCGTGTCGAATGACGTCCTACCTCTATATTTTAAGTTATCTTGACGTTTCCTATGTATACATTGCATAAGATATAATGTACAGAGCATTTGAACGTCTTTTAATTTTCAGTTATTAATGAAGCTATCGATTGAATTCCTGAACGAAGGAAAGTCTCATCCTAGGTCTAATACAGACTAAATACGTCTCAAATCGTAAAAAAGACAAAGCTCCACTTGAAATCTGATTAGATACATAGAACGATTACAAAATTTAATTCCATCATATATCTGTGTTTGATACCTCCGAAACGTTAGGAATCGTTCTTTCGCGTGTCAAATTACGTCCTACCTCTATATTTTGAGTAATCTTGACGTTTCCTATGTATACATTGCATAAGATATAATGTACAGAGCATTTGAACGTCTTTTAATTTTCAGTTATTAATGAAGCTATCGATTGAATTCCTAAACGAAGGAAAGTCTCATCCTAGGTCTAATACAGACTAAATACGTCTCAAATCGTAAAAAAGACAAAGCTCCACTTGAAATCTGATTAGATACATAGAACGATTACAAAATTTAATTCCATCATATATCTGTGTTTGATACCTCCGAAACGTTAGGAATCGTTCTGTCTCGTGTCAAATTACGTCCTACCTCTATATTTTGAGTAATCTTTACGTTTTCTATGTATACATTGCATAAGATATAATGTACAGAGCATTTGAACGTCTTTTAATTTTCAGTTATTAATGAAGCTATCGATTGAATTCCTGAACGAAGGAAAGTCTCATCCTAGGTCTAATACAGAGTAAATACGTCTCAAATCGTAAAAAAGACAGAGCTCCACTTGAAATCTGATTAGATACATAGAACGAATACAAAACTTTAATTCCATCATATATCTGTGTTTGATACCTCTGAAACGTTTGGAATCGTTCTTTCTCGTGTCAAATGACGTCCTACCTCTATATTTTAAGTTATCTTGACGTTTTCTATGTATACATTGCATAAGATATAATGTACAGCGCATTTGAACGTCTTTTAATTTTCAGTTATTAATGAAGCTATCGATTGAATTCCTGAACGAAGGAAAGTCTCATCCTAGGTCTAATACAGAGTAAATACGTCTCAAATAGTAAAAAAGACAAAGCTGCACTTGAAATCTGATTAGATACATAGAACGATTACAAACTTTAATTCCATCATATATCTGTGTTTGATACCTCTGAAACGTTAGGAATCGTTCTTTCTCGTGTCAAATTACGTCCTACCTCTATATTTTGAGTTATCTTGACGTTTTCTATGTATACATTGCATAAGATATAATGTACAGAGCATTTGAACGTCTCTTAATTTTCAGTTATTAATGAAGCTAGCGATTGAATTCCTGAACGAAGGAAAGTCTCATCCTAGGTCTAATACGACTCAAATACGTCTCAAATCGTAAAAAAGACAGAGCTTCACTTGAAATCTGATTAGATACATAGAACAATTACAAAATTTAATTCCATCATATATCTGTGTTTGATACCTCCGAAACGTTAGGAATCGTTCTTTCTCGTGTCAAATTACGTCCTACCTCTATATTTTGAGTTATCTTGACGTTTTCTATGTATACATTGCATAAGATATAATGTACAGCGCATTTGAACGTCTTTTAATTTTCAGTTATTAATGAAGCTATCGATTGAATTCCTGAACGAAGGAAAGTCTCATCCTAGGTCTAATACAGAGTAAATACGTCTCAAATCGTAAAAAAGACAAAGCTGCACTTGAAATATGATTAGATACACAGATCGAACACAAAATTTTATTCCATCATATCTGTGTTTGATACCTCTGAAACGTTTGGAATCGTTCTTTCTCGTGTCGAATTACGTCCTACCTCTATATTTTAAGTTATCTTGACGTTTTCTATGTATACATTGCATAAGATATAATGTACAGAGCATTTGAACGTCTTTTAATTTTCAGTTATTAATGAAGCTAGCGATTGAATTCCTGAACGAAGGAAAGTCTCATCCTAGGTCTAATACAGAGTAAATACGTCTCAAATCGTAAAAAATACAGAGCTCCACTTGAAATCTGATTAGATACATAGAACGATCACAAAATTTAATTCCATCATATATCTGTGTTTGATACCTCCGAAACGTTAGGAATCGTTCTTTCGCGTGTCAAATTACGTCCTACCTCTATATTTTAAGTAATCTTGACGTTTCCTATGTATACATTGCATAAGATATAATGTACAGCGCATTTGAACGTACTTTAATTTTCAGTTATTAATGAAGCTATCGATTGAATTCCTGAACGAAGGAAAGTCTCATCCTAGGTCTAATACAGACTAAATACGTCTCAAATCGTAAAAAATACAGAGCTCCACTTGAAATATGATTAGATACATAGAACAATTACAAGATTTAATTCCATCATATATCTGTGTTTGATACCTCCGAAACGTTAGGAATCGTTCTTGTTCAAAGTCGTATCTAATTTAAGTTATCCTGACGTCTCTATGTATACATTGCATAAATCATTGTACAGCGTTTTGAATGTCATTCATTGTCAGTATAATATGAACGAGCTATTGAATGTAATTTTGAATCTCAGGCTAGTTAATGCAGCTATGGATCAGTAATCACTTGAATATGGAAAGTCTCAACGATCGAACATGAGTAACTAGTCTCAGATCTATCACGATACAAAGTCTACTTGAATCGATTGATACACAGATCGTCACGAAACGTTAACCATCATATAGTTGAATTCATACTTGAATCGTATCGTGTCAAATTACGTCCTACCTCTATATTTTAAGTTATCTTGACGTTTTCTATGTATACATTGCATAAGATATAATGTACAGAGCATTTGAACGTCTTTTAATTTTCAGTTATTAATGAAGCTAGCGATTGAATTCCTGAACAAAGGAAAGTCTCATCCTAGGTCTAATACAGACTAAATACGTCTCAAATAGTATAAAAAGACAGAGCTCCACTTGAAATCTGATTAGATACATCGAACGATTACAAAATTTTATTCCATCATATATCTGTGTTTGATACCTCCGAAACGTTTGTAATCGTTCTTCTGCGTGTCAAATTACGTCCTACCTCTATATTTTGAGTTATCTTGACGTTTTCTATGTATACATTGCATAAGATATAATGTACAGAGCATTTGAACGTCTTTTAATTTTCAGTTATTAATGAAGCTATCGATTGAATTCCTGAACGAAGGAAAGTCTCATCCTAGGTCTAATACAGAGTAAATACGTCTCAAATCGTAAAAAAGACAGAGCTGCACTTGAAATCTGATTAGATACACAGAACGAACTACAAAACTTTAATTCCATCATATATCTGTGTTTGATACCTCCGAAACGTTTGGAATCGTTCTTTCGCGTGTCAAATGACGTCCTACCTCTATATTTTAGAGTTATCTTGACGTTTTCTATGTATACATTGCATAAGATATAATGTACAGAGCATTTGAACGTCTTTTAATTTTCAGTTATTAATGAAGCTAGCGATTGAATTCCTGAACGAAGGAAAGTCTCATCCTAGGTCTAATACAGAGTAAATACGTCTCAAATCGTAAAAAAGACAGAGCTCCACTTGAAATCTGATTAGATACATAGAACGATTACAAAATTTAATTCCATCATATATCTGTGTTTGATACCTCCGAAACGTTTGGAATCGTTCTTTCTCGTGTCAAATTACGTCCTACCTCTATATTTTAAGTTATCTTGACGTTTTCTATGTATACATTGCATAAGATATAATGTACAGAGCATTTGAACGTCTTTTAATTTTCAGTTATTAATGAAGCTAGCGATTGAATTCCTGAACGAAGGAAAGTCTCATCCTAGGTCTAATACAGAGTAAATACGTCTCAAATCGTAAAAAAGACAAAGCTCCACTTGAAATCTGATTAGATACATAGAACGATTACAAAACTTTAATTCCATCATATATCTGTGTTTGATACCTCCGAAACGTTAGGAATCGTTCTTTCTCGTGTCAAATTACGTCCTACCTCTATATTTTGAGTTATCTTGACGTTTTCTATGTATACATTGCATAAGATATAATGTACAGCGCATTTGAACGTCTTTTAATTTTTAGTTATTAATGAAGCTAGCGATTGAATTCCTGAACGAAGGAAAGTCTCATCCTAGGTCTAATACAGAGTAAATACGTCTCAAATTGTAAAAAATGACAGAGCTCCACTTGAAATCTGATTAGATACATCAGACGATTACAAAATTTAATTCCATCATATATCTGTGTTTGATACCTCCGAAACGTTAGGAATCAGTTCTTTCGCGTGTCAAATTACGTCCTACCTCTATATTTTAAGTTATCTTGACGTTTTCTATGTATACATTGCATAAGATATAATGTACAGCGCATTTGAACGTCTTTTAATTTTCAGTTATTAATGAAGCTATCGATTGAATTCCTGAATGAAGGAAAGTCTCATCCTAGGTCTAATACAGAGTAAATACGTCTCAAATCGTAAAAAATACAGAGCTGCACTTGAAATCTGATTAGATACATAGAACGATTACAAAATTTAATTCCATCATATATCTGTGTTTGATACCTCCGAAACGTTGGAATCGTTCTTTCGCGTGTCAAATTACGTCCTACCTCTATATTTTGAGTAATCTTGACGTTTCCTATGTATACATTGCATAAGATATAATGTACAGAGCATTTGAACGTCTTTAATTTTCAGTTATTAATGAAGCTAGCGATTGAATTCCTGAACGAAGGAAAGTCTCATCCTAGGTCTAATACAGAGTAAATACGTCTCAAATCGTAAAAAGACAGAGCTCCACTTGAAATCTGATTAGATACATAGAACGATTACAAAATTTAATTCCATCATATATCTGTGTTTGATACCTCCGAAACGTTAGGAATCGTTCTTTCTCGTGTCAAATTACGTCCTACCTCTATATTTTAAGTTATCTTGACGTTTTCTATGTATACATTGCATAAGATATAATGTACAGCGCATTTGAACGTCTTTTAATTTTCAGTTATTAATGAAGCTAGCGATTGAATTCCTGAACGAAGGAAAGTCTCATCCTAGGTCTAATACAGAGCTAAATACGTCTCAAATCGTAAAAAAGACAAAGCTCCACTTGAAATCTGATTAGATACATAGAACGATTACAAAATTTAATTCCATCATATATCTGTGTTTGATACCTCCGAAACGTTCAGAATCGTTCTTTCTCGTGTCAAATTACGTCCTACCTCTATATTTTAAGTTATCTTGACGTTTTCTATGTATACATTGCATAAGATATAATGTACAGCGCATTTGAACGTCTTTTAATTTTCAGTTATTAATGAAGCTAGCGATTGAATTCCTGAAACGAAGGAAAGTCTCATCCTAGGTCTAATACAGAGTAACTACGTCTCAAATAGTAAAAAAGACAGAGCTCCACTTGAAATCTGATTAGATACACAGATCGAACACAAAATTTAATTCCATCATATATCTGTGTTTGATACCTCCGAAACGTTAGGAATCGTTCTTTCTCGTGTCAAATTACGTCCTACCTCTATATTTTAAGTTATCTTGACGTTTTCTATGTATACATTGCATAAGATATAATGTACAGAGCATTTGAACGTCTTTTAATTTTCAGTTATTAATGAAGCTATCGATTGAATTCCTGAACGAAGGAAAGTCTCATCCTAGGTCTAATACAAGCTAAATACGTCTCAAATCGTAAAAAAGACAAAGCTGCACTTGAAATCTGATTAGATACACAGATCGAACACAAAATTTATTCCATCATATATCTGTGTTTGATACATCTGAAACGTTTGGAATCGTTCTTTCGCGTGTCAAATTACGTCCTACCTCTATATTTTGAGTTATCTTGACGTTTTCTATGTATACATTGCATAAGATATAATGTACAGAGCATTTGAACGTCTCTTAATTTTCAGTTATTAATGAAGCTATCGATTGAATTCCTGAACGAAGGAAAGTCTCATCCTAGGTCTAATACAGAGTAAATACGTCTCAAATAGTAAAAAAGACAGAGCTGCACTTGAAATCTGATTAGATACATAGAACGATTACAAAATTTAATTCCATCATATATCTGTGTTTGATACCTCCGAAACGTTAGGAATCGTTCTTTCTCGTGTCAAATTACGTCCTACCTCTATATTTTAAGTTATCTTGACGTTTTCGATGTATACATTGCATAAGATATAATGTACAGAGCATTTGAACGTATTTTTAATTTTCAGTTATTAATGAAGCTATCGATTGAATTCCTGAACTAAGGAAAGCCTCATCCTAGGTCCTCATGCAGAGTAAATAGTCTCGTCATCGTTGAAAAAGACAAACTACGCTACTGAACTCTCATTGCAGTACACAGGATCGAATCACGAAACATTCATTCCATCATATATCTGTGTTTGATACCTATTGAAACGTTTTGGAATCGTTCTTTCCGTGTCAAATGACGTCCTACCTCTTTATTTCAGATTCTGACGTTTTCTATGTATCTTGCATAATATCATACAGAGCATTCGAAAGTCTTTTAATTTTCGTATAATGAATGACGTGAATTCCTTTAATGGAAACCCTCATGTCACTAATACAGAATAATCGTCTGCAATCATAAAAAGCTTTGCCATATGAAATATCCAATTAGAAACAATTCAAAACTAGATTCATCATGTATCTGCATTCATCCCTCTGAAACAGTTGGAATCGTCTTGTGTCGATTACATCCTGTCCATTTAGAGTCGTTTTGACGTTTCTTTGTATACATTGCATTAATAATATAAATTACACACGTGAAATTATATTGACGTTGTGATGATATCGAATTGAATTCCTTTAACAAAGGGAAGCCGTCCTAGGTCTGATTAGAATGTCCCGAAATCGATTAACTTGGCTTTGAAATCTGATTGAATTCACAGAATTCAACTCATACAAATATAATGAAATCGCAGTAAAACAACAAATAATATTAACAGCTATAACCCTTTTAACAACTAATACTAGCCGATTCATCTAAATCTATCAGTAAATACTAAAACTATCAATAAGATAATGAAATATTTTCAACAGCGATATTTCAATGCTTTAAACAATAAATATCACTCATTCGTTTGAATATCAGTATTCCTTGAAACATAATTGAATCGCACGTGAAACAAACGAATCATCTAAACAGCAGTCTTGTAACAATCAATGAATCACTCATTCCTCCTAAATCCCCTAATTCAAAATTCCTGATTAAATCACAGTCAAAAGGACAGAATCATCAGAATGTTATGACAATAAATATAACCAATAATCCTATGAATTAGTGATTGAATCAGCAGATAACAAATATCACTTCAACAGTATCTGAAACGTTTCGAACGAATCACTGATAACTCGTCTGAATCTATCGTAATTCTAAAAATTCCTGACTGAATGCAGATGAAACAAACAAACAGTTACACAGCAAAGATTCAAATAATATATACATAAATCATCTGATACATTAAATAAAAGTCCTGATTCAATCCAGTAACACATCATGAACTAAACCAAATAGAATGTTTTGAACGAATGCTGACTGAATTTCTGCTGATTTATCAGTAAATATAAAATTCCCTGATTGAATATGAAACAAACGAATAATCACTTTAAACAGCAACACAATGTTTTGACCGTGAATACTGACTGAATTTCTCTAAATCTATCAGAATATTTGAAATGCTCCTGATTGAATCACATGAAAACGAATAATCAGCTGAGCAGTAATATTCTAATGTTATGAATAAATATAACCAAATTCATATAAATCTATCATAGTATTATCATCCTCATTGAATCACAGTAAAACAACAATCATCCCTTTGAACACGAATGTGAACAGAGACAATAGAATAATGACTAATTATCTAATGATACGTAATTGTAAAATTAGATTAAATCGCAAGATAAAACAACAAATGACGATATTCTAATGTTATGACGATAAATATAGCCAATTCATCTGAATCTATCCATAGTCTTATAAATTAGTGGTTGATAACGACGAATAATGGCTTGACAGTTCAAACATTCAAACAATAGAACACTCAATAACTTTCATATCTGAAATTTGTCCTGAATCACAGTGAAACAACAAATAATTGCTGCGCAGCAAAATTCAAATGTTTTGACGATAGAATACTGACTAATTCCTCTTAAATCTATCAGTAATTCCTTGAAAATTCAGTTGATTGTGAACCAACTAATAATCAGCTAAACAGCGATTTGAAATATCTTGACAATAAATACTGACTGAATTTATCTTGAAATCTATCATCATCTTTCAAAATTCTCGTTGATAAATAAACAAATAATTCTGAACAGACAAATACAATGTTTGTAAACACTGAATTTTCTCTAAATCTATCAGTAAATATTTCCAAAATTCCTCATTAATCGCAGTTGAAACAAACAAATAATCCCTTTAAACAGCAATCCGAAATGTTTTGATCGATCATACAATTCATCTGAATCCATCGTCATATTTGAAAGTATCTGAAACATTCAATCATCCTATATTTTCAGTTTGCTGTGTATAGCATTGCGTCAGTATGATCCAATTGAACGTGTTTTAATTTTCAGTTCACTATCAATGAATCTGAGTGCCTGGGTCTTATACATGATCGTTTCTCCAAATCATGAAACATAGCTCGGCTTGAAACCAATTGATACATCACTTCAAAATTGATCCAATATATTGTGTTTGATCCCTCTGAAGCGTTTCCTTTTCCGTGTCGATAACATCCTCTCTGCTTTCAGTTTATCTAGAAACGTTTTCTATGCATACGTTCCGTGAGCTATAATGCTAGCTGAACATGAACTTGTAATTTTTCATCTAGTGAAGCTATCGGATTGAATTCCTGAAACAAAAGGAACCGCATTCCAGTCTAATACAGACTGAATACGTCTCGAATCAGTGAAAAAGAACGGCACCTGAAACGTCATTTGAGATATGCATCAACGATTAAACGTAATTCAAACATCACTGTCCGTGCATGATCCCTGTCCGGAAACATCAGAACCATTTCGTCATGTAGTTCACACTACACGTGATCCTGCTAGAATTTCGTACGTCTGATCGTCTTTCATGTATACATTGCGTGATTGATAATCCTACGGAGCATTCAAACGTTCTTTAAGTTTCAGTTTTATAATGAAGATATCGAAATGAATTTGAAAAGCTAGGATCCTGCTGAGATTCAACACGTCTGCAGTCATAAAGAGACAACTCCAATCTGAAATCTCATACATCGAAACGATGGAACCGAAACATTCATTCATGGTATCTCGTGCCGTGTCCACTGAAACGTTCCAATGGTTGCTCTGATGTCGATTGACATTCCCCTCTATATCTCAAGTTCGTCTGACGTTTGTCATGTTCTACTATTGCATAGTATGATCCAGACGTTGCATTTGAACGTAAATTTATCTAGATGATATAGATTGAACGCCTAATCAAAAGGAAGTCTCCAATCCTCTGATACAAGTAGATGCTCTAGCAAATCATAATGAAACAGAGCATCTCAATGACACATCATTGATACATCAGACATTCAAACAATTCATCCTCCATCATATAATGTGTTTGCTACCTGTGAACGTTTGAAATGGTCCCTTCCATGTCGATGAACGCCTCCCGCTATATTTTGGGTTCTCAACGTCTGTCATGTATACATAACGTGAATTATAATGTACAGAGCATTTTGAACGTCTTTTGAATTTTCAGTTTGTAAATCGACTAATAGATTCCTGAAACAAAGGAAAGTCTGCATCCTCCATCTGATGCAACTAAATATCCTCTCGAATGCATAGGAAACAAAGCTCCACTTGAAATCTCATTCGATACATCGAACCATTCAAAAGTTCAGTCCATATCTAGTGTCATTGCATACATACTGAAAGCGTTTGGCATCAGTTCTTCCGTGTCAGTATCATGACGTCCAACCTACTGCTTCAAGTTTCTGTCTGACAGTTTTCTATGTCTACGTTGCATGAGATTGTAGAATCTACAGCACATGAACGTCTTTGAATGTTCAGTATAAATGAAGCTGATCGAATGAATACCTTGAACCGAAGGAAAGTCTCATCCTGCCTCTAATACGACTCAATACGTCTCGAATCGTAACGAAAGACAGAACATGCATCTGAAATATGATACATCGAACCATTCGAAACTTAATTCGCATCATGTATCTGCATTCATCCCTCCGGAAGCTTCGGTCAGTCTTTCTCGTGCTCGAGTTACATTCCCTCCTCTATGTTCGAGTGCATCTAGATTTTGCTGTGTATACATTGCGTGAATTGTAACGCAGAGCGATTTGAAACGTCCTTTTTTGAGCATATAAATGAAGCTCCAATCAAGTCCACAAAGGATCCAACTAATACAACTCAATACATCTCAATATAAACAAAGCTCACTTGAAATACTGATTCGATACATGGAACGATTCGATTTCATCAGTATCTGTGTTTGATGCCTCTGAAACATGTTCTTCGTTCTCTATCTGCAAATGAACATCCAACCTATATTTAGTTATCTGACGTTTTCTATGTATACATTCAGTTGATTTATGATAGCACGTGAACATATAATTCGTATAAATGAAGTTATCCATTGAATTGAATGAAGCCTCATATAGGTCTTATTCAAAGTAGTGTCTCCCAAATAGATTCAAAGCTCTACATGAAATGTGATTTGGATACAGTCGATCACAAAACTATCCATCATGCGTTGATACCTATTGGAAACAGATTCAACTCTGTCAACATGCCTCCTATAAGTAAGTCGTCTGACGTTTTCTATGTGTGCGTTGATTATAATGTACAGCATTTGAACGTCTGTTGAATATTCGGTCTAATGGAAGATTTCGATTGAATCCTAAACGAAAGGATCCATCCTCCGTCTAATTCAGAGTGAATGTCTCCGAATGATTGAAAAGAACAAACTCCTTTGAAATCTGAATTAGATACACAGATGAATCCTCTCCATCAGAATATTCTGATGAAATCGCAGATAAAACAAAATAATGTCTTTGAACGGCTCTATTTCAACCGTTTGATGAATCTTCCAATTCAGCATAGTGAAGTGTTTGAAAATTCAATTAAGATAATGAAACAAACAAATAATTGCTTCAACAAATTCGAAATGTTTGACGATAGAATATTGACTAAATTATTTTAATATATAGGTATTTATTGAAAATTAGTGATTGAATCAGCAGTATGGACGAATTACTTAACAGCGATCTCAATAATTGAACAATAAACACTGATAACTCGTGTTGATCTATGGTAAATATAAACATCCTAAAATCACAGTGAAACAACAGATAATTGCTTACACAGACTTCCTTTGGCTCGATCAAGTAATTAAATTATCTCAATATACGTACATATTGAAAATTCCTGTAAATAGGAGTGAAACAACGAATAATCGCTTAGCAGCGATATTTCAATGTTATGACGATAAATACTAACCAATCATATTAAATCTATCGTAATTGTTATAGAATTAGTGAATTAAATCAGCGGTAACAAAACAAATAATGGCTTGACAGCTATCTTCAAACGTTTCAACAATCCAACACTGGATGACTTCGTCTCAATCTATCGTAATTGTCAAAAATTATCCACTAAAATAGCAGTCAAAGCGATAAATACTTTAACAAAATCATGACGATATATATAAATTATCTAAATCTATACGTAAATATAAAAGTACTTGATTAAATCGCGGTAAAACAACAAATAAATATCTTAAAACAGCGATATTTCAAATGTTTTGACAATAGAATCTGACTAGATTTCTGTAAATCTATCGTGATAATTAGGTCGTTAAATCGCAGTAAAACGACAATGATCTTAGAACAGCGATATTTTGGAAACGTTTTGAGACGATAATAATGACTGAATTTATATAAATCTATCATATATTTGAAAAGTCCATTAGTATGTCAAAACGACAATAATCACTTAAACAGCGATTTCGACGATAAAACTACAACTAATTGGCCTAAATCTATCGTAATTATTGAAAATTATCTGATTGATGATGAAACGAACAAATAATCCTTTAAACAGCGATCTTGGAAGCGTTTTGACAATAATGACTGATTTTATCTAAATCTATGGTAATTGAAAATTCCATTAATAATAAAATAATAATCGCTTGAATATTTGATATTGTGACAATAAATACTGACACAA
>JAPTHL010000011.1:0-17574 GCA_028455855.1 Meloe dianella | reverse complement strand
ATCATATAGCTGTGTTTGATACCTCTGAAGCGTTTGGAATCGGTCTTTCTCGGGTCAGATTACGTCCTACCTCCATATTATGAGTAATCTTGACGTTTCCTATGCATACATTGCATGAAATATAATGTACAGAGCATTTGAACGCCTTTTAATTTTCAGTTATTAATGAAGTTATCGATTGAATTCCTGAACGAAGGAAAGTCTCATCCTAGGTCTAATACAGAGTAACTACGTCTCAAATCGTAAAGGAGACAAAGTTGCACTTGAAATCTGTTGAGATACATAGAACGATTACAAAATTTAATTCAATCATATATTTGTGTTTGATACCTATGAAACGTTTTTAATCGTTCTTTCTCGGTTCAGATTACGTCCTACCTCTATATTTTGAGTAATCTTGACGTTTCCTATGTATACATTGCATAAGATATAATGTACAGAGCATTTGAACATCTTTTAATTTTCAGTTATTAATGAAGCCATCGATTGAATTCCTGAACGAAGGAAAGTCTCATCCTAGGTCTAATACAGACTAAATACGTCCCAAATCGTAAAGAAGACAGAGCTTCACTTGAAATCTTATTAGACACACAGAACGATTACAAAACTTAATTACATTAAATATCTGTGTTTGATACGTCTGAAACGTTTGGAATCGTTCTCCATTGTGTCAAATTACGTCCTACCTCTATATTTTATGTCATCTTGACGTTTTCCATGGATACATTGCATAAGATATAATGTACAGAGCATTTGAACGTCTTTTAATTTTCAGTTATTTATGAAGCTATCGATTGAATTCCTGAACGAAGGAAAGTCTCATCCTCGGTCTAATACAGGCCAAATACGCCTTAAATCGTAGAGGAGACAAAGCTGCACTTGAAATCTGTTGAGATACATAGAACGATTACAAAATTTAATTCAATCATATATTTGTGTTTGAAACCTATGAGACGTTTTTAATCGTTCTTTCTCGGTTCAGATTACGTGCTACCTCTATATTTTGAGTAATCTTGACGTTTCCTATGTATACATTGCATAAGATATAATGTACAGAGCATTTGAACGTCTTTTAATTTTCAGTTATTAATGAAGCTAGCGATTGAATTCCTGAACGAAGAAAAGTCTCATCCTAGGTCTAATACAGACTAAATACGTCTCAAATCGTGAAAAAGACAGACCTTCACTTGAAATCTGATTAGATACATAGAACGATTACAAAATTTACTTCCATCATATATCTGTGTTTGATAACTCCGAAACGTTAGGAATCGTTCGTTCTCGTGTCAAATTACGTCCTACGTCTATATTTCAGGTTATCTTGACGTTTTCTATGTATACATTGCATAAGATATAATGTACAGAGCTTTTGAACGTCTTTTAATTTTCAGTTATTTATGAAGCTAGCGATTGATATCCTGAACGAAGAAAAGTCTCATTCTAGGTTTAATACAGACTAAATACGTCTCAAATCGTGAAAAAGACAGAGCTCCACTTGAAATCTGATTAGATACATAGAACGTTTACAAAATTTAATTCCATCATATATCTGTGTTTGATACCTCCGAAACGTTAGGAATCGTTCGTTCTCGTGTCAAATTACGTCCTACCTCTATATTTTAAGTTATCTTGACATTTCCTATGTATACATTGCATAAGATATAATGTACAGAGCATTTGAACGTCTTTTAGTTTTCAGTTATTAATGAAGCTATCGATTGAATTCCTGGACGAGGGAACGTCTCATCCTAGGTCAAATACAGAGTAATAACGTCTCAAATCGTAAAACAGACAAAGCTCCACTCGAAATCTGATTAGATACACAGATTGAAGACAAAACATTATTCCATCATATATCTGTGTTTGATACATATGAAACATTTGGAATCGTTCTGTCCCGTGTCGAATGACGTCCTATCACTATATTTCAAGTTATCTTGATGTTTTCTATGTATACATTGCATAAGATATAATGTACAGAGATTTTGAACGTCTTTTAATTTTCAGTTATTAATGAAGTTAGCGATTGATATCCTGAACGAAGAAAAGTCTCATTCTAGGTCTAATACAGACTAAATACGTCTCAAATCGTGAAGAAGATAGAGCTCCAATTGAAATCTGATTAGATACATAGAACGTTTACAAAATTTATTTCCATCATATACCTGTGTTTGATACATCTGAAACGTTTGGAATCGTTCGTTCCTGTGTCAAATTACGTCCTACCTCTATATTTTAGGTTATCTTGACGTTTTCTATGTATACATTGCATAGGATATAATGTACAACGCATTTGAACGGCTTTTAATTTTCAGTTATTAATGAAGCTATCGATTGAATTCCTAAACGAAGGGAAGCCTCATCCTAGGTCTAATACAGAATAAATACGTCTCAAATTGTTATACAGACAGAGCTCCATTTGAAATATGATTAGATACTTAGAACGATTCCAAAACTCAATTCCATCATATGCCTGTGTTTGATACATCTGAAACGTTCGGAATCGTTCTTTCTCGTGTCAGATTACGTCCTACCTCTATATTTTGAGTACTCTTGACGTTTCCTATGTATACATTGCATAAGATATAATGTACAGAGCATTTGAACGTCTTTTAATTTTCAGTTATTAATGAAGCTATCGATTGAATTCCTAAACGAAGGGAAGCCTCATCCTAGGTCTAATACAGAATCAATACGTCTCAAATTGTTATACAGACTGAGCTCCATTTGAAATATGATTAGATACATAGAACGATTACAAAACTCAATTCCATCATATGCCTGTGTTTGATACATCTGAAACGTTCGGAATCGTTCTTTCTCGTGCCAGATCACGTCCTACCTCTATATTTTGAGTACTCTTGACGTTTCCTATGTATACATTGCATAAGATATAATGTACAGAGCATTTGAACGTCTTTGAATTTTCAGTTATTAATGAAGCTATCGATTGAATTCCTAAACGAAGGGAAGCCTCATCCTAGGTCTAATACAGAGTAAATACGTCTCAAATTGTAAAAAGGACAGAGTTCCATTTGAAATATGATTAGATAAATACAACGATTACAAAACTTAATTCCATCATATAGCTGTGTTTGATACCTCTGAAACGTTTGGAATCGTTCTTTCTCGGGTCAGATTACGTCCTACCTCTATATTATGAGTAATCTTGACGTTTCCTATGCATACATTGCATGAAATATAATGTACAGAGCATTTGAATGTCTTTTAATTTTCAGTTATTAATGAAGTTATCGATTGAATTCCTGAACGAAGGAAAGTCTCATCCTAGGTCTAATACAGAGTAACTACGTCTCAAATCGTGAAAGAGACAAAGCTTTACTCGAAATCTGATTAGATACACACAGATCGAAGACAAAACATTATTCCATCATATATCTGAGTTTGATCCATATGAAACGTTTGGAATCGTTCTGTCCCGTGTCGAATGACTTCCTATCACTATATTTTAAGTTATCTTGACGTTTTCTATGTATACATTGCATAAGATATAATGTACAGAGCATTTGAACGTATTTTAATTTTCAGTTATTAATGAAGCTATCGATTGAATTCCTAAACGAAGGGAAGCCTCATCCTAGGTCTAATACAGAGTAAATACGTCTCAAATTGTAAAAAGGACAGAGTTCCATTTGAAATATGATTATATAAATAGAACGATTACAAAACTTAATTCCATCATATAGCTGTGTTTGATACCTCTGAAACGTTTGGAATCGTTCTTTCTCGGGTCAGATTACGTCCTACCTCTATATTATGAGTAATCTTGACGTTTCCTATGCATACATTGCATGAAATATAATGTACAGAGCATTTGAACGTCTTTTAATTTTCAGTTATTAATGAAGTTATCGATTGAATTCCTGAAAGAAGGAAAGTCTCATCCTAGGTCTAATACAGAGTAACTACGTCTCAAATCGTGAAAAAGACAAAGGTTTACTCGAAATCTGATTAGATACACACAGATCGAAGACAAAACATTATTCCATCATATATCTGAATTTGATACATATGAAACGTTTGGAATCGTTCTGTCCCGTGTCGAATGACTTCCTATCACTATATTTTAAGTTATCTTGACGTTTTCTATGTATACATTGCATAAGATATAATGTACAGAGCATTTGAACGTCTTTTAATTTTCAGTTATTAATGAAGCTATCGATTGAATTCCTAAACGAAGGGAAGCCTCATCCTAGGTCTAATACAGAGTAAATGCGTCTCAAATTGTAAAAAAGACAGAGCTCTATTTGAAATATGATTAGATACATAGAACGGTTACAAAACTTAATTCCATTATATAGCTGTGTTTGATACCTCTGAAACGTTCGGAATCGTTCTTTCTCGTGTCAGATTACGTCCTACCTCTATATTTTGAGTACTCTTGACGTTTCCTATGCATACATTGCATGAAATATAATGTACAGAGCATTTGAACGCCTTTTAATTTTCAGTTATTAATGAAGTTATCGATTGAATTCCTGAACGAAGGAAAGTCTCATCCTAGGTCTAATACAGAGTAACTACGTCTCAAATCGTAAAGGAGACAAAGTTGCACTTGAAATCTGTTGAGATACATAGAACGATTACAAAATTTAATTCAATCATATATTTGTGTTTGATACCTATGAAACGTTTTTAATCGTTCTTTCTCGGTTCAGATTACGTCCTACCTCTATATTTTGAGTAATCTTGACGTTTCCTATGTATACATTGCATAAGATATAATGTACAGAGCATTTGAACATCTTTTAATTTTCAGTTATTAATGAAGCCATCGATTGAATTCCTGAACGAAGGAAAGTCTCATCCTAGGTCTAATACAGACTAAATACGTCCCAAATCGTAAAGAAGACAGAGCTTCACTTGAAATCTTATTAGACACACAGAACGATTACAAAACTTAATTACATTAAATATCTGTGTTTGATACGTCTGAAACGTTTGAATTGTTCTCCATTGTGTCAAATTACGTCCTACCTCTATATTTTATGTCATCTTGACGTTTTCCATGGATACATTGCATAAGATATAATGTACAGAGCATTTGAACGTCTTTTAATTTTCAGTTATTTATGAAGCTATCGATTGAATTCCTGAACGAAAGCTCATCCTCGGTCTAATACAGGCCAAATACGCCTTAAATCGTAGAGGAGACAAAGCTGCACTTGAAATCTGTTGAGATACATAGAACGATTACAAAATTTAATTCAATCATATATTTGTGTTTGAAACCTATGAGACGTTTTTAATCGTTCTTTCTCGGTTCAGATTACGTGCTACCTCTATATTTTGAGTAATCTTGACGTTTCCTATGTATACATTGCATAAGATATAATGTACAGAGCATTTGAACGTCTTTTAATTTTCAGTTATTAATGAAGCTAGCGATTGAATTCCTGAACGAAGAAAAGTCTCATCCTAGGTCTAATACAGACTAAATACGTCTCAAATCGTGAAAAAGACAGACCTTCACTTGAAATCTGATTAGATACATAGAACGATTACAAAATTTACTTCCATCATATATCTGTGTTTGATACCTCCGAAACGTTAGGAATCGTTCGTTCTCGTGTCAAATTACGTCCTACGTCTATATTTCAGGTTATCTTGACGTTTTCTATGTATACATTGCATAAGATATAATGTACAGAGCTTTTGAACGTCTTTTAATTTTCAGTTATTTATGAAGCTAGCGATTGATATCCTGAACGAAGGAAAGTCTCATTCTAGGTTTAATACAGACTAAATACGTCTCAAATCGTAAAAAGACAGAGCTCCACTTGAAATCTGATTAGATACATAGAACGTTTACAAAATTTAATTCCATCATATATCTGTGTTTGATACCTCCGAAACGTTAGGAATCGTTCGTTCTCGTGTCAAATTACGTCCTACCTCTATATTTTAAGTTATCTTGACATTTCCTATGTATACATTGCATAAGATATAATGTACAGAGCATTTGAACGTCTTTTAGTTTTCAGTTATTAATGAAGCTATCGATTGAATTCCTGGACGAGGGAACGTCTCATCCTAGGTCTAATACAGAGTAATATACGTCTCAAATCGTAAAACAGACAAAGCTCCACTCGAAATCTGATTAGATACACAGATTGAAGACAAAACATTATTCCATCATATATCTGTGTTTGATACATATGAAACATTTGGAATCGTTCTGTCCCGTGTCGAATGACGTCCTATCACTATATTTCAAGTTATCTTGATGTTTTCTATGTATACATTGCATAAGATATAATGTACAGAGCATTTTGAACGTCTTTTAATTTTCAGTTATTAATGAAGTTAGCGATTGATATCCTGAACGAAGAAAAGTCTCATTCTAGGTCTAATACAGACTAAATACGTCTCAAATCGTGAAGAAGATAGAGCTCCAATTGAAATCTGATTAGATACATAGAACGTTTACAAAATTTATTTCCATCATATACCTGTGTTTGATACATCTGAAACGTTTGGAATCGTTCGTTCCTGTGTCAAATTACGTCCTACCTCTATATTTTAGGTTATCTTGACGTTTTCTATGTATACATTGCATAGGATATAATGTACAACGCATTTGAACGGCTTTTAATTTTCAGTTATTAATGAAGCTATCGATTGAATTCCTAAACGAAGGGAAGCCTCATCCTAGGTCTAATACAGAATAAATACGTCTCAAATTGTTATACAGACAGAGCTCCATTTGAAATATGATTAGATACTTAGAACGATTCCAAAACTCAATTCCATCATATGCCTGTGTTTGATACATCTGAAACGTTCGGAATCGTTCTTTCTCGTGTCAGATTACGTCCTACCTCTATATTTTGAGTACTCTTGACGTTTCCTATGTATACATTGCATAAGATATAATGTACAGAGCATTTGAACGTCTTTTAATTTTCAGTTATTAATGAAGCTATCGATTGAATTCCTAAACGAAGGGAAGCCTCATCCTAGGTCTAATACAGAATCAATACGTCTCAAATTGTTATACAGACTGAGCTCCATTTGAAATATGATTAGATACATAGAACGATTACAAAACTCAATTCCATCATATGCCTGTGTTTGATACATCTGAAACGTTCGGAATCGTTCTTTCTCGTGCCAGATCACGTCCTACCTCTATATTTTGAGTACTCTTGACGTTTCCTATGTATACATTGCATAAGATATAATGTACAGAGCATTTGAACGTCTTTGAATTTTCAGTTATTAATGAAGCTATCGATTGAATTCCTAAACGAAGGGAAGCCTCATCCTAGGTCTAATACAGAGTAAATACGTCTCAAATTGTAAAAAGGACAGAGTTCCATTTGAAATATGATTAGATAAATACAACGATTACAAAACTTAATTCCATCATATAGCTGTGTTTGATACCTCTAACGTTTGGAATCGTCTTCTCGGGTCAGATTACCATCTATATTATGAGTAATCTTGACGTTTCCTATGCATACATTGCATGATAATGTACAGAGCATTTGAATGTCTTTTAATTTTCAGTTATTAATGAAGTTATCGATTGAATTCCTGAACGAAGGAAAGTCTCATCCTAGGTCTAATACAGAGTAACTACGTCTCAAATCGTGAAAGAGACAAAGCTTTACTCGAAATCTGATTAGATACACACAGATCGAAGACAAAACATTATTCCATCATATATCTGAGTTTGATCCATATGAAACGTTTGGAATCGTTCTGTCCCGTGTCGAATGACTTCCTATCACTATATTTTAGTTATCTTACGTTTGACGATACATTGCATGATAATGTACAGAGCATTTGAACGTATTTTAATTTTCAGTTATTAATGAAGCTATCGATTGAATTCCTAAACGAAGGGAAGCCTCATCCTAGGTCTAATACAGAGTAAATACGTCTCAAATTGTAAAAAGGACAGAGTTCCATTTGAAATATGATTATATAAATAGAACGATTACAAAACTTAATTCCATCATATAGCTGTGTTTGATACCTCTGAAACGTTTGGAATCGTTCTTTCTCGGGTCAGATTACGTCCTACCTCTATATTATGAGTAATCTTGACGTTTCCTATGCATACATTGCATGAAATATAATGTACAGAGCATTTGAACGTCTTTTAATTTTCAGTTATTAATGAAGTTATCGATTGAATTCCTGAAAGAAGGAAAGTCTCATCCTAGGTCTAATACAGAGTAACTACGTCTCAAATCGTGAAAAAGACAAAGGTTTACTCGAAATCTGATTAGATACACACAGATCGAAGACAAAACATTATTCCATCATATATCTGAATTTGATACATATGAAACGTTTGGAATCGTTCTGTCCCGTGTCGAATGACTTCCTATCACTATATTTTAAGTTATCTTGACGTTTTCTATGTATACATTGCATAAGATATAATGTACAGAGCATTTGAACGTCTTTTAATTTTCAGTTATTAATGAAGCTATCGATTGAATTCCTAAACGAAGGGAAGCCTCATCCTAGGTCTAATACAGAGTAAATGCGTCTCAAATTGTAAAAAAGACAGAGCTCTATTTGAAATATGATTAGATACATAGAACGGTTACAAAACTTAATTCCATTATATAGCTGTGTTTGATACCTCTGAAACGTTTGGAATCGTTCTTTCTCGGGTCAGATTACGTCCTACCTCTATATTTCATGTTATCTTGACGTTTTCTATGTATACATTGCATAAAATATAATGTACAGCGCATTTGAACGGCTTTGAATTTTCAGTTATTAATGAAGCTATCGATTGAATTCCTAAACGAAGGGAAGCCTCATCCTAGGTCTAATACATAGTAAATACGTCTCAAATAGTAAAAAAGACAGAGTTCTATTTGAAATATGATTAGATACATAGAACGATTACAAAACTTAATTCCATCGTATAGCTGTGTCTGATGCCTCTGAAACGTTTGGAATCGTTCTTTCTCGGTTCAGATTACGTCCTACCTCTATATTATGAGTAATCTTGACGTTTCCTATGCATACATTGCATAAAATATAATGTACAGAGCATTTGAACGTCTTTTAATTTTCAGTTATTAATGAAGATATCGATTGAATTCCTGAACGAACTAAGGTCTCATCCTAGGTCTAATACAGAGTAACTACGTCTCAAATCGTAAAAAAGACAAAGCTTCACTTGAAATCTGATTAGATACACAGATCAAAGACAAAATATTATTCCATCATATATCTGTGTTTGATACATATGAAACGTTTGGAATCGTTCAGTCCCGTGTCGAATGACGTCCTACCACTATATTTTGAGTTATCTTGACGTTTCCTATGTATACATTGCATAAGATATAATGTACAGAGCATTTGAACGTCTTTTAATTTTCAGTTATTAATGAAGTTATCGATTGAATTCCTAAACGGAGGGAAGGCTCATCCTAGGTCTAATACAGAGTATATACGTCTAAAATTGTAAAAAAGACAGAATTCCATTTGTAATATGATTAGATAAATAGAACGATTACAAAACGTAATTCCATCATATAGCTGTGTTTGATACCTCTGAAACGTTTGGAATCGTTCTTTATCGGGTCAGATTACGTCCTACCTCTACATTTCATGTTATCTTGACGTTTTCTATGTATACATTGCATAAAATATAATGTACAGCGCATTTGAACGGCTTTGAATTTTCAGTTATTAATGAACCTATCGATTGAATTCCTAAACGAAGGGAAGCCTCATCCTAGGTCTAATACAGAGTAAATACGTCTCAAATTGTAAAAAAGACAGAGTTCTATTTGAATTATGATTAGATACATAGAACGATTACAAAACTTAATTCCATCGTATAGCTGTGTCTGATACCTCTGAAACGTTTGGAATCGTTCTTTCTCGGGTCAGATTACGTCCTACCTCTATATTATGAGTAATCTTGACGTTTCCTATTCATACATTGCATAAAATATAATGTACAGAGCATTTGAACGTCTTTTAATTTTCAGTTATTAATGAAGATATCGATTGAATTCCTGAACGAACTAAGGTCTCATCCTAGGTCTAATACAGAGTAACTACGTCTCAAATCGTAAAAAAGACAAAGCTTCACTCGAAATCTGATCAGATACACAGATCAAAGACAAAATATTATTCCATCATATATCTGTGTTTGTTACATATGAAACGTTTGGAATCGTTCTGTCCCGTGTCAAATGACGTCCTACCACTATATTTTAAGTTATCTTGACGTTTTCTATGTATACATTGCATAAGATATAATGTACAGCGCATTTGAACGGCATTGAATTTTCAGTTATTTATGAAGCTATCGATTGAATTCCTGAAACGGAGGGAAGCCTCATCCTAGGTCTAATACAGAGTAAATACGTCTCAAATTCTAAAAAAGACAGTATTCCATTTGAAATATGATTAGATACATAGAACGATTACAAAACTTAATTCCATCATATAGCTGTGTTTGATACCTCTGAAACGTTAGGAATCGTTCGTTCTCGTATCAAATTACGTCTTACCTTCATATTTTAGGTTATCTTGACATTTTCTATGTATACGTTGCATAAGATATAATGTACAGCGCATTTGAACGGCTTTGAATTTTCAGTTATTAATGAAGCTATCGATTGAATTCCTAAACGAAGGGAAGCCTCATCCTAGGTCTAATACAGAGTAAATACGTCTCAAATTGTAAAAAGGACAGAGTTCCATTTGAAATATGATTACATAAATAGAACGATTACAAAACTTAATTCCATCATATAGCTGTGTTTGATACGCCCTAAACGTTAAGAATCGTTCGTTCTCGTATCAAATTACGTCTTACCTTCATATTTTAGGTTATCTTGACATTTTCTATGTATACGTTGCATAAGATATAATGTACAGCGCATTTGAACGGCTTTGAATTTTCAGTTATTAATGAAGCTATCGATTGAATTCCTAAACGAAGGGAAGCCTCATCCTAGGTCTAATACAGAGTAAATACGTCTCAAATTGTAAAAAGGACAGTATTCCATTTGAAATATGATTAGATACATAGAACGATTACAAAACGTAATTCCATCATATAGCTGTGTTTGATACCTCTGAAACGTTAGGAATCGTTCGTTCTCGTGTCAAATTACGTCCTACCTCTATATTTCAGGTTATCTTGACGTTTCCTATGTATACAATGCATAAGATATAATGTACAGCGCATTTGAGCGCCTTTGAATCTTCAGTTATTAATGAAGCTATCGAATGAATTCCTAAACGAAGGGAAGCCTCATCCTAGGTCTAATACAGAGTAAATACGTCTCAAATTGTAAAAAGGACAGAGTTCCATTTGAAATATGATTAGATAAATAGAACGATTACAAAACTTAATTCCATCATATAGCTGTGTTTGATACGCCCTAAACGTTAAGAATCGTTCGTTCTCGTATCAAATTACGTCTTACCTTCATATTTTAGGTTATCTTGACATTTTCTATGTATACGTTGCATAAGATATAATGTACAGCGCATTTGAACGGCTTTGAATTTTCAGTTATTAATGAAGCTATCGATTGAATTCCTAAACGAAGGGAAGCCTCATCCTAGGTCTAATACAGAGTAAATACGTCTCAAATTGTAAAAAGGACAGAGTTCCATTTGAAATATGATTAGATACATAGAACGATTACAAAACTTAATTCCATCATATAGCAGTATTTGATACGTCCGATACGTTAGGAATCGTTCGTTCTCGTGTCAAATTACGTCTTACCTTCATATTTTAGGTTATCTTGACATTTTCTATGTATACATTGCATAAGATATAATGTACAGCGCATTTGAACGGCTTTGAATTTTCAGTTATTAATGAAGCTATCGAATGAATTCCTAAACGAAGGGAAGCCTCATCCTAGGTCTAATACAGAATGAATACGTCTCAAATTGATAAACAGACAGAGCTCCATTTGAAATATGATTAGATACATAGAACGATTACACAACTCAATTCCACCATATACCTGTGTTTGATACCTCTGAAACGTTCGGAATCGTTCTTTCTCGTGCCAGATTACGTCCTACCTCTATATTTTGAGTAATCTTGACGTTTCCTATGTATACATTGCATAAGATATAATGTACAGAGCATTTGAACGTCTTTTAATTTTCAGTTATTAATGAAGCTATCGATTGAATTCCTGAACGAAGGAAAGTCTCATTCTAGGTCTAATACGGACTATATACGTCTCAAATCGGAAAAAAGACAGAGCTCCACTTGAAATTTGATTAGACACATAAAACTATTACAGAATTTAATTCCATCATATATCTGTGTTTGATACCTCCGAAACGTTAGGAATCGTTCGTTCTCGTGTCAAATCACGTCCTACCTCTATATTTTAGGTTATCTTGATGTTTTCTATGTATACATTGCATAAGATATAATGTACAACGCATTTGAACGGCTTTTAATTTTCAGTTATTAATGAAGCTATCGATTGAATTCCTAAACGAAGGGAAGCCTCATCCTAGGTCTAATACAGAATGAATACGTCTCAATTTGTTAAACAGACAGAGCTCCATTTGATATATGATTAGATACATAGAACGATTACAAAACTCAATTCCATCATATTCCTGTGTTTGATACCTCTGAAACGTTCGGAATCGTTCTTTCTCGTGTCAGGTTACGTCCTACCTCTATATTTTGATTAATCTTGACGTTTCTCAATGTATACATTG
Source organism: Meloe dianella (assembly GCA_028455855.1). NCBI lineage: Eukaryota > Metazoa > Arthropoda > Insecta > Coleoptera > Meloidae > Meloe > Meloe dianella. Next base: position 4,851 of record JAPTHL010000011.1, on the reverse strand, counting down.
CATAAGATATAATGTACAGAGCATTTGAACGTCTTTTAATTTTCAGTTATTAATGAAGCTATCGATTGAATTCCTGAACGAAGGAACGTCTCATCCTAGGTCTAATACAGAGTAACTACGTCTCAAATCGTAAAAAAGACAAAGCTCCACTCGAAATTTGATTAGATACACAGATTGAACACAAAACATTATTCCATCATATATCTGTGTTTGAAACCTCTAAAACGCTAGGAATCGTTCGTTCTTGTGTCAAATTACGTCCTACCTCTATATTTCAGGTTATCTTGACATTTTCTATGTATACATTGCATAAGATATAATGTACAGCGCATTTGAACGGCTTTGAATTTTCAGTTATTAATGAAGCTATCGATTGAATTCCTAAACGAAGGGAAGCCTCATCCTAGGTCTAATACAGAATGAATACGTCTCAAATTGATAAACAGACAGAGCTCCATTTGAAATATGATTAGATACATAGAACGATTACAAAACTCAATTCCACCATATACCTGTGTTTGATACCTCTGAAACGTTCGGAATCGTTCTTTCTCGTGCCAGATTACGTCCTACCTCTATATTTTGAGTAATCTTGACGTTTCCTATGTATACATTGCATAAGATATAATGTACAGAGCATTTGAACGTCTTTTAATTTTCAGTTATTAATGAAGCTATCGATTGAATTCCTGAACGAAGGAACGTCTCATCCTAGGTCTAATACAGAGTAAAACCGTCTCGAATTGTAAAAAAGACAGAGCTCCATTTGAAATATGATTAGATACATAGAACGATTACAAAACTTAATTCCATCATATAGCTGCGTTTGATACCTCTGAAACGTTAGGAATCGTTCGTTCTCGTGTCAAATTACGTCCTACCTCTATATTTCAGGTTATCTTGACGTTTTCTATGTATACATTGCATAAGATATAATGTACAGCGCATTTGAGCGGCTTTGAATTTTCAGTTATTAATGAAGCTATCGATTGAATTCCTAAACGAATGGAAGCCTCATCCTAGGTCTAATACAGAGTAAATACGTCTCAAATTGTAAAAAGGACAGAGTTCCATTTGAAATATGATTAGATACATAGAACGATTACAAACCTTAATTCCATCATATAGCTGTGTTTGATACGTCCGAAACGTTAGGAATCGTTCGTTCTTGTGTCAAATTACGTCCTACCTCTATATTTTAGGTTATCTTGACGTTTTCTATGTATACATTGCATAAGATATGATGTACAGCGCGTTTGAACATCTATTAATTTTCAGTTATTAATGAAGCTATCGATTGAATTCCTAAACGAAGGGAAGCCTCATCCTAGGTCTCATACAGAGTAAATGCGTCTCAAATTGTAAAAAAGACAGAGCTCTATTCGAAATATGATTAGATACATAGAACGATAAGAAAACTTAATTCCATCATATACCTGTGTTTGATACCTCTGAATCGTTTGGAATCGTTGTTTCTCGTGTCAGATTACGTCCTACCTCTATATTTTGAGTAATCTTGACGTTTCCTATGTATACATTGCGTAAGATATAATGTACAGAGCATTTGAACGTCTTTTAATTTTCAGTTATTAATGAAGTTATCGATTGAAATCCTGAACGAAGGAAAGTCTCATACTAGGTCTAATACAGAGTAAATACGTCTCAAATTGTAAGAAGGACAGAGTTCTATTTGAAATATGATTAGATACATAGAACGATTACAAAACTTAATTCCATCATATAGCTGTGTTTGATACGTCCGAAACGTTAGGAATCGTTCGTTCTCGTGTCGAGTTACGTCCTACCTCTATATTCCAGGTTATCTTGACGTTTTCTATGTATACATTGCATAAGATATAATGTACAGCGCGTTTGAACATCTATTAATTTTCAGTTATTAATGAAGCTATCGATTGAATTCCTAAACGAAGGGAAGCCTCATCCTAGGTCTAATACAGAATGAATACGTCTCAAATTGTTAAACAGACAGAGCTTTATTTGATATATGATTAGATACATAGAACGATTACAAAACTCAATTCCATCATATTCCTGTGTTTGATACCTCTGAAACGTTCGGAATCGTTCTTTCTCGTGTCAGGTTACGTCCTACCTCTATATTTTGATTAATCTTGACGTTTCTCAATGTATACATTGCATAAGATATAATGTACAGAGCATTTGAACGTCTTTTAATTTTCAGTTATTAATGAAGATATCGATTGAATTCCTGAACGAAGGAACGTCTCATCCTAGGTCTAATACAGAGTAACTACGTCTCAAATCGTAAAAAAGACAAAGCTCCACTCGAAATTTGATTAGATACACAGATTGAACACAAAACATTATTCCATCATATATCTGTGTTTGATACATCTGAGACGTTTGGAATCGTTCTTTCTCGTGTCAAAGTACGTCTTACCTTCATATTTTAGGTTATCTTGACGTTGTCTATGTATACATTGCATAAGATATAATATACAGCGCATTTGAACGGCTTTTAATTTTCGGTTATTAATGAAGCTATTGATTGAACTCCTAAACGAAGGGAAGCCTCATCCTAGGTCTAATACAGAGTTAAACCGTCTCAAATTATAAAAAAGACAGAGCTCCATTTGAAATATGATTAGATACATAGAACGATTACAAAACTTAATTCCATCATATAGCTGTGTTGGAAACCTCTAAAACGCTAGGAATCGTTCGTTCTCGTGTCAAATTACGTCCTACCTCTATATTTCAGGTTATCTTGACATTTTCTATGTATACATTGCATAAGTTATAATGTACAGCGCATTTGAACGGCTTTGAATTTTCAGTTATTAATGAAGCTATCGATTGAATTCCTAAACGAAGGAAAGTCTCATACTAGGTCTAATACAGAGTAAATACGTCTCAAATTGTAAAAAGGACAGAGTTCCATTTGAAATATGATTAGATACATAGAACGATTACAAAACTTAATTCCATCATATAGCAGTGTTTGATACGTCCGAAACGTTAGGAATCGTTCGTTCTCGTGTCAAATTACGTCTTACCTTCATATTTTAGGTTATCTTGACATTTTCTATGTATACATTGCATAAGATTTAATGTACAGCGCATTTGAACGGCTTTGAATTTTCAGTTATTAATGAAGCTATCGATCGAATTCCTAAACGAAGGAAAGCCTCATCCTAGGTCTAATACAGAATGAATACGTCTCAAATTGATAAACAGACAGAGCTCCATTTGAAATATGATTAGATACATAGAACGATTACAAAACTCAATTCCACCATATACCTGTGTTTGATACCTCTGAAACGTTCGGAATCGTTCTTCTCGTGCCAGATTACGTCCAACCTCTATATTTTGAGTAATCTTGACGTTTCCTATGTATACATTGCATAAGATATAATGTACAGGGCATTTGAACGTCTTTTAATTTTCAGTTATTAATGAACCTATCGATTGAATTCCTGAACGAAGGAACGTCTCATCCTAGGTCTAATACAGAGTAAATACGTCTCAAATTGTAAAAAGGACAGAGTTCTATTTGAAATATGATTAGATACATAGAACGATTACAAAACTTAATTCCATCATATAGCTGTGTTTGATACGTCCGAAACGTTAGGAATCGTTCGTTCTCGTGTCAAATTACGTCCTACCTCTATATTTCAGGTTATCTTGACGTTTTCCTTGTATACATTGCATAAGATATGATGTACAGCGCGTTTGAACATCTATTAATTTTCAGTTATTAATGAAGCTATCGATTGAATTCCTAAACGAAGGGAAGCCTCATCCTAGGTCTCATACAGAGTAAATGCGTCTCAAATTGTAAAAAAGACAGAGCTCTATTCGAAATATGATTAGATACATAGAACGATAAGAAAACTTAATTCCATCATATACCTGTGTTTGATACCTCTGAATCGTTTGGAATCGTTGTTTCTCGTGTCAGATTACGTCCTACCTCTATATTTTGAGTAATCTTGACGTTTCCTATGTATACATTGCGTAAGATATAATGTACAGAGCATTTGAACGTCTTTTAATTTTCAGTTATTAATGAAGTTATCGATTGAATTCCTGAACGAAGGAAAGTCTCATACTAGGTCTAATACAGAGTAAATACGTCTCAAATTGTAAAAAGGACAGAGTTCTATTTGAAATATGATTAGATACATAGAACGATTACAAAACTTAATTCCATCATATAGCTGTGTTTGATACGTCCGAAACGTTAGGAATCGTTCGTTCTCGTGTCAAATTACGTCCTACCTCTATATTTCAGGTTATCTTGACGTTTTCTATGTATACATTGCATAAGATATGATGTACAGCGCGTTTGAACATCTATTAATTTTCAGTTATTAATGAAGCTATCGATTGAATTCCTAAACGAAGGGAAGCCTCATCCTAGGTCTAATACAGAATGAATACGTCTCAAATTGTTAAACAGACAGAGCTCCATTTGATATATGATTAGATACATAGAACGATTACAAAACTCAATTCCATCATATTCCTGTGTTTGATACCTCTGAAACGTTCGGAATCGTTCTTTCTCGTGTCAGGTTACGTCCTACCTCTATATTTTGATTAATCTTGACGTTTCTCAATGTATACATTGCATAAGATATAATGTACAGAGCATTTGAACGTCTTTTAATTTTCAGTTATTAATGAAGATATCGATTGAATTCCTGAACGAAGGAACGTCTCATCCTAGGTCTAATACAGAGTAACTACGTCTCAAATCGTAAAAAAGACAAAGCTCCACTCGAAATTTGATTAGATACACAGATTGAACACAAAACATTATTCCATCATATATCTGTGTTTGATACATCTGAGACGTTT
>JAPTHL010000010.1:0-12570 GCA_028455855.1 Meloe dianella | reverse complement strand
ATTAAATCGCAGTAAAACGACAAATATTTGCTCAAACAGCGATATTTTGAATGTTTTGACGATAAATACTGACTAAATTCGTCTAAATCTATCGTAATTGTTGAAAATTCCTGATTAAATCGCAGTAAAACGACAAATATTTGCTCAAACAGCGATATTTTGAATGTTTTGACGATAAATACTGACTAAATTCGTCTAAATCTATCGTAATTGTTGAAAATTCCTGATTAAATCGCAGTAAAACGACAAATATTTGCTCAAACAGCGATATTTTGAATGTTTCGACGATAAATACTGACTAAATTCGTCTAAATCTATCGTAATTGTTGAAAATTCCTGATTAAATCGCAGTAAAACGACAAATATTTGCTCAAACAGCGATAGTTTGAATGTTTTGACGATAAATACTGACTAAATTCGTCTAGATCTATCGCAATTGTTGAAAATTCCTGATTATATCGCAGTAAATCGACAAATATTCGCTCAAACAGCGATATTTTGAATGTTTTGACGGTAAATACTGACTAAATTCGTCTAAATCTATCGTAATTGTTGAAAATTCCTGATTAAATCGCAGTAAAACGACAAATATTCGCTCAAACAGCGATATTTTGAATGTTTTGACGATAAATACTGACTAAAATCGTCTAAATCTATCGCAATTGTTGAAAATTCCTGATTATATCGCAGTAAAACGACAAATATTCGCTCAAACAGCGATATTTTGAATGTTTTGACGGTAAATACTGACTAAATTCGTCTAGATCTATCGCAATTGTTGAAAATTCTTGATTACATCGCAGTATAACGACAAATATTCGCTCAAACAGCGATATTTTGAAAGTTTTGACGATAAATACTGACTAAATTCGTCTAAATCTATCGCAATTTTTGAAAATTCCTAATTACATCGCAGTAAAACGACAAATATTCGCTCAAACAGCGCTATTTTGAAAGTTTTGTCGATAAATACTGACTAAATTCGTCTAAATCTATCGTAATTGTTGAAAATTCCTGATTAAATCGCAGTAAAACGACAAATATTCGCTCAAACAGCGATATTTTGAATGTTTTGACGATAAATACTGACTAAATTCGTCTAAATCTATCGTAATTGTTGAAAATTCTCTGATTAAATCGCAGTAAAACGACAAATATTCGCTCAAACAGCGATATTTTGAATGTTTTGACGATAAATACTGACTAAATTCGTCTAAATCTATCGTACTTGTTGAAAATTCCTGATTAAATCGCAGTAAAACGACAAATATTTGCTCAAACAGCGATATTTTGAATGTTTTGACGATAAATACTGACTAAATTCGTCTAGATCTATCGTAATTGTTGAAAATTCCTGATTAAATCGCAGTAAAACGACAAATATTTGCTCAAACAGCGATATTTTGAATGTTTTGACGATAAATACTGACTAAATTCGTCTAAATCTATCGTAATTGTTGAAAATTCCTGATTAAATCGCAGTAAAACGACAAATATTTGCTCAAACAGCGATATTTTGAATGTTTTGACGATAAATACTGACTAAATTCGTCTAAATCTATCGTAATTGTTGAAAATTCCTGATTAAATCGCAGTAAAACGACAAATATTTGCTCAAACAGCGATATTTTGAATGTTTTGACGATAAATACTGACTAAATTCGTCTAAATCTATCGTAATTGTTGAAAATTCCTGATTAAATCGCAGTAAAACGACAAATATTTGCTCAAACAGCGATATTTTGAATGTTTTGACGATAAATACTGACTAAATTCGTCTAAATCTATCGTAATTGTTGAAAATTCCTGATTAAATCGCAGTAAAACGACAAATATTCGCTCAAACAGCGATATTTTGAATGTTTTGACGATAAATACTGACTAAATTCGTCTAGATCTATCGTAATTGTTGAAAATTCCTGATTAAATCGCAGTAAAACGACAAATATTTGCTCAAACAGCGATATTTTGAATGTTTTGACGATAAATACTGACTAAATTCGTCTAAATCTATCGTAATTGTTGAAAATTCCTGATTAAATCGCAGTAAAACGACAAATATTTGCTCAAACAGCGATATTTTGAATGTTTTGACGATAAATACTGACTAAATTCGTCTAAATCTATCGTAATTGTTGAAAATTCCTGATTAAATGGCAGTAAAACGACAAATATTTGCTCAAACAGCGATAATTTGTATGTTTTGACGATAAATACTGACTAAATTCGTCTGAATCTATCGTAATTGTTGAAAATTCCTGATTAAATCGCAGTAAAACGACAAATATTTGCTCAAACAGCGATATTTTGAATGTTTCGACGATAAATACTGACTAAATTCGTCTAAATCTATCGTAATTGTTGAAAATTCCTGATTAAATCGCAGTAAAACGACAAATATTCGCTCAAACAGCGATAGTTTGAATGTTTTGACGATAAATACTGACTAAATTCGTCTAGATCTATCGTAATTGCTGAAAATTTCTGATTAAATCGCAGTAAAACGACAAATATTTGCTCAAACAGCGATATTTTGAATGTTTTGACGATAAATACTGACTAAATTCGTCTAAATCTATCGTAATTGTTGAAAATTCCTGATTAAATCGCAGTAAAACGACAAATATTCGCTCAAACAGCGATATTTTGAATGTTTTGACGATAAATACTGACTAAATTCGTCTAAATCTATCGTAATTGTTGAAAATTCCTGATTAAATCGCAGTAAAACGACAAATATTCGCTCAAACAGCGATATTTTGAATGTTTTGACGATAAATACAGAACTAAATTCGTCTAGATCTATCGTAATTGTTGAAAATTCCTGATTAAATCGCAGTAAAACGACAAATATTCGCTCAAACAGCGATATTTTAAATGTTATGACGATAAATACTGACTAAATTCGTCTAAGTCTATCGTACTTGTTGAAAATTCCTGATTAAATCGCAGTAAAACGACAAATATTCGCTCAAACAGCGATATTTTGAATGTTTTGACGATAAATACAGACTAGATTCGTCTAGATCTATCGAAATTGTTGGAAATTCCTGATTAAATCGCAGTAAAACGACAAATATTCGCTCAAACAGCGATATGTCGAATGTTTTGACGATAAATACAGACTAGATTCGTCTAGATCTATCGTAATTGTTAAAAATTCCTGATTAAATCGCAGTAAAACGACAAATATTTGCTCAAACAGCGATATTTTGAATGTTTTGACGATAAATACTGACTAAATTCGTCTAAATCTATCGTACTTGTTGAAAATTCCTGATTAAATCGCAGTAAAACGACAAATATTTGCTCAAACAGCGATATTTTGAGTGTTTTGACGACAAGTACTGACTAAATTCGTCTAGATCTATCGTAATTGTTGAAAATTCCTGATTAAATCGCAGTAAAACGACAGATATTTGCTCAAACAGCGATATTTTAAATGTTTTGACGATAAATACTGACTAAATTTGTCTAAATCCATCGTAATTGTTGGAAATTCCTGATTAAATCGCAGTAAAACGACAAATATTCTCTCAAACAGCGATATTTTGAATGTTTTGACGATAAATCCTGACTAAATTCGTATAGATCTATCGTAATTGTTGAAAATTCTCGATCAAATCGCAGTAAAACGACAAATATTTGCTCAAACAGCGATATTTTGAATGTTTTGACGATAAATACTGACTAAATTCGTTTAAATCTATCGTAATTGTTGAAAATTCCTGATTAAATCGCAGTAAAACGACAAATATTTGGTCAAACAGCGATATTTTGAGTGTTTAGACAATAAATACAGAATTAATTCGTCTAGATCTATCGTAATTGTTGAAAATTCCTGATTAAATCGCAGTAAAACGACAAATATTCGGTCAAACAGCGATATTTTGAGTGTTTTGACAATAAATACAGAATTAATTCGTCTAGATCTATCGTAATTGTTGAAAATTCCTGATTAAATCGCAGTAAAACGACAAATATTCGCTCAAACAGCGATATTTTAAATGTTATGACGATAAATACTGACTAAATTCGTCTAAGTTTATCGTACTTGTTGAAAATTCCTGATTAAATCGCAGTAAAACGACAAATATTCGCTCAAAACAGCGATATTTTGAGTGTTTTGACGACAAGTACTGACTAAATTCGTCTAGATCTATCGTAATTGTTGAAAATTCCTGATTAAATCGCAGTAAAACGACAAATATTTGCTCAAACAGCGATATTTTGAATGTTTTGACGATAAATACTGACTAAATTCGTCTAAATCTATCGTACTTGTTTTAAATTCCTGATTAAATCGCAGTAAAACGACAAATATTCGCTCAAACAGCGATATTTTGAGTGTTTTGACGACAAGTACTGACTAAATTCGTCTAGATCTATCGTAATTGTTGAAAATTCCTGATTAAATCGCAGTAAAACGACAAATATTCGATCAAACAGCGATATTTTGAATGTTTTGACGATAAATCCTGACTAAATTCGTATAGATCTATCGTAATTGTTGAAAATTCTCGATCAAATCGCAGTAAAACGACAAATATTTGCTCAAACAGCGATATTTTGAATGTTTTGACGATAAATACAGACTAGATTCGTCTAGATCTATCGTAATTGTTGGAAATTCCTGATTAAATCGCAGTAAAACGACAAATATTTGCTCAAACAGCGATATTTTGAATGTTTTGACGATAAATACTGACTAAATTCGTTTAAATCTATCGTAATTGTTGAAAATTCCTGATTAAATCGCAGTAAAACGGCAAATATTCGGTCAAACAGCGATATTTTGAGTGTTTTGACAATAAATACAGAATTAATTCGTCTAGATCTATCGTAATTGTTGGAAATTCCTGATTAAATCGCAGTAAAACGACAAATATTTGCTCAAACAGCGATATTTTGAATGTTTTGACGATAAATACTGACTAAATTCGTCTAAGTCTATCGTACTTGTTGAAAATTCCTGATTAAATCGCAGTAAAACGACAAATATCCGCTCAAACAGCGATATTTTGAATGTTTTGACGATAAATACTGGCTAAATTCGTCTAGATCTATCGTAATTGTTGAAAATTCTCGATCAAATCGCAGTAAAACGACAAATATTTGCTCAAACAGCGATATTTTGAATGTTTTGACGATAAATACAGACTAGATTCGTCTAGATCTATCGTAATTGTTGGAAATTCCTGATTAAATCGCAGTAAAACGACAAATATGTGCTCAAACAGCGATATTTTGTATGTTTTGACGATAAATACTGACTAAATTCGTTTAAATCTATCGTAATTGTTGAAAATTCCTGATTAAATCGCAGTAAAACGGCAAATATTCGGTCAAACAGCGATATTTTGAGTGTTTTGACAATAAATACAGAATTAATTCGTCTAGATCTATCGTAATTGTTGAAAATTTCTGATTAAATCGCAGTAAAACGACAAATATTTGCTCAAACAGCGATATTTTAAATGTTTTGACGATAAATACTGACTAAATTCGTCTAAGTCTATCGTACTTGTTGAAAATTCCTGATTAAATCGCAGTAAAACGACAAATATTCGCTCAAACAGCGATATTTTGAATGTTTTGACGATAAATACAGACTAGATTCGTCTAGATCTATCGTAATTGTTGGAAATTCCTGATTAAATCGCAGTAAAACGACAAATATTCGCTCAAACAGCGATATGTTGAATGTTTTGACGATAAATACAGACTAGATTCGTCTAGATCTATCGTAATTGTTGGAAATTCCTGATTAAATCGCAGTAAAACGACAAATATTTGCTCAAACAGCGATATTTTGAATGTTTTGACGATAAATACTGACTAAATTCGTCTAAATCTATCGTACTTGTCGAAAATTCCTGATTAAATCGCAGTAAAACGACAAATATTTGCTCAAACAGCGATATTTTGAGTGTTTTGACGACAAGTACTGACTAAATTCGTCTAGATCTATCGTAATTGTTGAAAATTCCTGATTAAATCGCAGTAAAACGACAAATATTTGCTCATACAGCGATATTTTAAATGTTTTGACGATAAATACTGACTAAATTCGTCTAAATCCATCGTAATTGTTGGAAATTCCTGATTAAATCGCAGTAAAACGACAAATATTTGCTCAAACAGCGATATTTTGAATGTTTTGACGATAAATTCTGACTAAATATGTATAGATCTATCGTAATTGTTGAAAATTCTCGATCAAATCGCAGTAAAACGACAAATATTTGCTCAAACAGCGATATTTTGAATGTTTTGACGATAAATACAGACTAGATTCGTCTAGATCTATCGTAATTGTTGGAAATTCCTGATTAAATCGCAGTAAAACGACAAATATTTGCTCAAACAGCAATATTTTGAATGTTTTGACGATAAATACTGACTAAATTTGTTTAAATCTATCGTAATTGTTGAAAATTCCTGATTAAATCGCAGTAAAACGGCAAATATTCGGTCAAACAGCGATATTTTGAGTGTTTTGACAATAAATACAGAATTAATTCGTCTAGATCTATCGTAATTGTTGAAAATTCCTGATTAAATCGCAGTAAAACGACAAATATTTGGTCAAACAGCGATATTTTGAATGTTTTGACAATAAATACAGAATTAATTCGTCTAGATCTATCGTAATTGTTGAAAATTCCTGATTAAATCGCAGTAAAACGACAAATATTCGCTCAAACAGCGATATTTTAAATGTTATGACGATAAATACTGACTAAATTCGTCTAAGTCTATCGTACTTGTTGAAAATTCCTGATTAAATCGCAGTAAAACGACAAATATTCGCTCAAACAGCGATATTTTGAATGTTTTGACGATAAATACAGACTAGATTCGTCTAGATCTATCGAAATTGTTGGGAATTCCTGATTAAATCGCAGTAAAACGACAAATATTCGCTCAAACAGCGATATGTCGAATGTTTTGACGATAAATACAGACTAGATTCGTCTAGATCTATCGTAATTGTTAAAAATTCCTGATTAAATCGCAGTAAAACGACAAATATTTGCTCAAACAGCGATATTTTGAATGTTTTGACGATAAATACTGACTAAATTCGTCTAAATCTATCGTACTTGTTGAAAATTCCTGATTAAATCGCAGTAAAACGACAAATATTTGCTCAAACAGCGATATTTTGAGTGTTTTGACGACAAGTACTGACTAAATTCGTCTAGATCTATCGTAATTGTTGAAAATTCCTGATTAAATCGCAGTAAAACGACAGATATTTGCTCAAACAGCGATATTTTAAATGTTTTGACGATAAATACTGACTAAATTCGTCTAAATCCATCGTAATTGTTGGAAATTCCTGATTAAATCGCAGTAAAACGACAAATATTCGCTCAAACAGCGATATTTTGAATGTTTTGACGATAAATCCTGACTAAATTCGTTTAAATCTATCGTAATTGTTGAAAATTCCTGATTAAATCGCAGTAAAACGACAAATATTTGGTCAAACAGCGATATTTTGAGTGTTTAGACAATAAATACAGAATTAATTCGTCTAGATCTATCGTAATTGTTGAAAATTCCTGATTAAATCGCAGTAAAACGACAAATATTTGGTCAAACAGCGATATTTTGAGTGTTTAGACAATAAATACAGAATTAATTCGTCTAGATCTATCGTAATTGTTGAAAATTCCTGATTAAATCGCAGTAAAACGACAAATATTCGGTCAAACAGCGATATTTTGAGTGTTTTGACAATAAATACAGAATTAATTCGTCTAGATCTATCGTAATTGTTGAAAATTCCTGATTAAATCGCAGTAAAACGACAAATATTCGCTCAAACAGCGATATTTTAAATGTTATGACGATAAATACTGACTAAATTCGTCTAAGTTTATCGTACTTGTTGAAAATTCCTGATTAAATCGCAGTAAAACGACAAATATTCGCTCAAACAGCGATATTTTGAATGTTTTGACGATAAATACAGACTAGATTCGTCTAGATCTATCGTAATTGTTGGAAATTCCTGATTAAATCGCAGTAAAACGACAAATATTCGGTCAAACAGCGATATTTTGAGTGTTTTGACAATAAATACAGAATTAATTCGTCTAGATCTATCGTAATTGTTGAAAATTCCTGATTAAATCGCAGTAAAACGACAAATATTCGGTCAAACAGCGATATTTTGAATGTTTTGACAATAAATACAGAATTAATTCGTCTAGATCTATCGTAATTGTTGAAAATTCCTGATTAAATCGCAGTAAAACGACAAATATTCGCTCAAACAGCGATATTTTAAATGTTATGACGATAAATACTGACTAAATTCGTCTAAGTCTATCGTACTTGTTGAAAATTCCTGATTAAATCGCAGTAAAACGACAAATATTCGCTCAAACAGCGATATTTTGAATGTTTTGACGATAAATACAGACTAGATTCGTCTAGATCTATCGAAATTGTTGGGAATTCCTGATTAAATCGCAGTAAAACGACAAATATTCGCTCAAACAGCGATATGTCGAATGTTTTGACGATAAATACAGACTAGATTCGTCTAGATCTATCGTAATTGTTAAAAATTCCTGATTAAATCGCAGTAAAACGACAAATATTTGCTCAAACAGCGATATTTTGAATGTTTTGACGATAAATACTGACTAAATTCGTCTAAATCTATCGTACTTGTTGAAAATTCCTGATTAAATCGCAGTAAAACGACAAATATTCGCTCAAACAGCGATATTTTGAATGTTTTGACGATAAATACAGACTAGATTCGTCTAGATCTATCGTAATTGTTGGAAATTCCTGATTAAATCGCAGTAAAACGACAAATATTTGCTCAAACAGCGATATTTTGAATGTTTTGACGATAAATACAGACTAGATTCGTCTAGATCTATCGTAATTGTTGGAAATTCCTGATTAAATCGCAGTAAAACGACAAATATGTGCTCAAACAGCGATATTTTGAATGTTTTGACGATAAATACTGACTAAATTCGTTTAAATCTATCGTAATTGTTGAAAATTCCTGATTAAATCGCAGTAAAACGGCAAATATTCGGTCAAACAGCGATATTTTGAGTGTTTTGACAATAAATACAGAATTAATTCGTCTAGATCTATCGTAATTGTTGAAAATTTCTGATTAAATCGCAGTAAAACGACAAATATTTGCTCAAACAGCGATATTTTAAATGTTTTGACGATAAATACTGACTAAATTCGTCTAAGTCTATCGTACTTGTTGAAAATTCCTGATTAAATCGCAGTAAAACGACAAATATTCGCTCAAACAGCGATATTTTGAATGTTTTGACGATAAATACAGACTAGATTCGTCTAGATCTATCGTAATTGTTGGAAATTCCTGATTAAATCGCAGTAAAACGACAAATATTCGCTCAAACAGCGATATGTTGAATGTTTTGACGATAAATACAGACTAGATTCGTCTAGATCTATCGTAATTGTTGGAAATTCCTGATTAAATCGCAGTAAAACGACAAATATTTGCTCAAACAGCGATATTTTGAATGTTTTGACGATAAATACTGACTAAATTCGTCTAAATCTATCGTACTTGTTGAAAATTCCTGATTAAATCGCAGTAAAACGACAAATATTTGCTCAAACAGCGATATTTTGAGTGTTTTGACGACAAGTACTGACTAAATTCGTCTAGATCTATCGTAATTGTTGAAAATTCCTGATTAAATCGCAGTAAAACGACAAATATTTGCTCATACAGCGATATTTTAAATGTTTTGACGATAAATACTGACTAAATTCGTCTAAATCCATCGTAATTGTTGGAAATTCCTGATTAAATCGCAGTAAAACGACAAATATTCGCTCAAACAGCGATATTTTGAATGTTTTGACGATAAATTCTGACTAAATTTGTATAGATCTATCGTAATTGTTGAAAATTCTCGATCAAATCGCAGTAAAACGACAAATATTTGCTCAAACAGCGATATTTTGAATGTTTTGACGATAAATACAGACTAGATTCGTCTAGATCTATCGTAATTGTTGGAAATTCCTGATTAAATCGCAGTAAAACGACAAATATTTGCTCAGACAGCGATATTTTGAATGTTTTGACGATAAATACTGACTAAATTTGTTTAAATCTATCGTAATTGTTGAAAATTCCTGATTAAATCGCAGTAAAACGGCAAATATTCGGTCAAACAGCGATATTTTGAGTGTTTTGACAATAAATACAGAATTAATTCGTCTAGATCTATCGTAATTGTTGAAAATTCCTGATTAAATCGCAGTAAAACGACAAATATTCGGTCAAACAGCGATATTTTGAATGTTTTGACAATAAATACAGAATTAATTCGTCTAGATCTATCGTAATTGTTGAAAATTCCTGATTAAATCGCAGTAAAACGACAAATATTCGCTCAAACAGCGATATTTTAAATGTTATGACGATAAATACTGACTAAATTCGTCTAAGTCTATCGTACTTGTTGAAAATTCCTGATTAAATCGCAGTAAAACGACAAATATTCGCTCAAACAGCGATATTTTGAATGTTTTGACGATAAATACAGACTAGATTCGTCTAGATCTATCGAAATTGTTGGGAATTCCTGATTAAATCGCAGTAAAACGACAAATATTCGCTCAAACAGCGATATGTCGAATGTTTTGACGATAAATACAGACTAGATTCGTCTAGATCTATCGTAATTGTTAAAAATTCCTGATTAAATCGCAGTAAAACGACAAATATTTGCTCAAACAGCGATATTTTGAATGTTTTGACGATAAATACTGACTAAATTCGTCTAAATCTATCGTACTTGTTGAAAATTCCTGATTAAATCGCAGTAAAACGACAAATATTTGCTCAAACAGCGATATTTTGAGTGTTTTGACGACAAGTACTGACTAAATTCGTCTAGATCTATCGTAATTGTTGAAAATTCCTGATTAAATCGCAGTAAAACGACAGATATTTGCTCAAACAGCGATATTTTAAATGTTTTGACGATAAATACTGACTAAATTCGTCTAAATCCATCGTAATTGTTGGAAATTCCTGATTAAATCGCAGTAAAACGACAAATATTCGCTCAAACAGCGATATTTTGAATGTTTTGACGATAAATCCTGACTAAATTCGTATAGATCTATCGTAATTGTTGAAAATTCTCGATCAAATCGCAGTAAAACGACAAATATTTGCTCAAACAGCGATATTTTGAATGTTTTGACGATAAATACTGACTAAATTCGTCTAAATCTATCGTAATTGTTGGAAATTCCTGATTAAATCGCAGTAAAACGACAAATATTTGGTCAAACAGCGATATTTTGAGTGTTTTGACAATAAATACAGAATTAATTCGTCTAGATCTATCGTAATTGTTGAAAATTCCTGATTAAATCGCAGTAAAACGACAAATATTCGCTCAAACAGCGATATTGTTGCGAAATGCTTATTGACGATAAATACATGACTAAATTCGTCTAAATCGATATCGTACTTGTTGAAAATTCCTGATTAAATCGCAGTAAAACGACAAATATTCGCTCAAACGGCGATATTTTGAATGTTTTGACGATAAATACAGACTAGATTCGTCTAGATCTATCGTAATTGTTGGAAATTCCTGATTAAATCGCAGTAAAACGACAAATATTCGCTCAAACAGCGATATTTTGAATGTTTTGACGATAAATACAGACTAGATTCGTCTAGATCTATCGTAATTGTTGGAAATTCCTGATTAAATCGCAGTAAAACGACAAATATTTGCTCAAACAGCGATATTTTGAATGTTTTGACGATAAATACTGACTAAATTCGTTTAAATCTATCGTAATTGTTGAAAATTCCTGATTAAATCGCAGTAAAACGACAAATATTCGGTCAAACAGCGATATTTTGAGTGTTTTGACAATAAATACAGAATTAATTCGTCTAGATCTATCGTAATTGTTGAAAATTCCTGATTAAATCGCAGTAAAACGACAAATATTTGCTCAAACAGCGATATTTTAAATGTTTTGACGATAAATACTGACTAAATTCGTCTAAGTCTATCGTACTTGTTGAAAATTCCTGATTAAATCGCAGTAAAACGACAAATATTCGCTCAAACAGCGATATTTTGAATGTTTTGACGATAAATACTGACTAAATTCGTCTAGATCTATCGAAATTGTTGGAAATTCCTGATTAAATCGCAGTAAAACGACAAATATTCGCTCAAACAGCGATATTTTGAATGTTTTGACGATAAATACAGACTAGATTCGTCTAGATCTATCGTAATTGTTGAAAATTCCTGATTAAATCGCAGTAAAACGACAAATATTTGCTCAAACAGCGATATTTTGAATGTTTTGACGATAAATACTGACTAAATTCGTCTAAATCTATCGTACTTGTTGAAAATTCCTGATTAAATCGCAGTAAAACGACAAATATTTGCTCAAACAGCGATATTTTGAGTGTTTTGACGATAAATACAGACTAAATTCGTCTAGATCTATCGTAATTGTTGAAAATTCCTGATTAAATCGCAGTAA
>JAPTHL010000009.1:0-44166 GCA_028455855.1 Meloe dianella | reverse complement strand
TGCTATGTAGCTTACTTGGTTCAGTTAGCGTATTGCTATTTGGACCTCTTTTAATTTTCAGTTATTAATGAAGCTAGCGATTGAATTCCTGAACGAAGGAAAGTCTCTTCCTAGGTCTAATACGGAGTATATACGTCTCGAATTGTATAAAACACAGAGCTCCATTTGAAATATGATTAGATACATAGAACGATTACAAAATTTAATTCCATCATATATCTGTGTTTGATACCTCCGAAACGTTAGGAATCGTTCTTTCGCGTGTCAAATCACGTCCTACCTCTATATTTCAGGTTATCTTGACGTTTTCTATGTATACATTGCATAAGATATAATGTGCAGCGCATTTGAACGTCGTTTAATTTTCAGTTATTAATGAAGCTATCGATTGAACTTCTGAATGAAGGAAAGTCTCATCTCAGGTCTAATACAGAGTAAATATGTCTCAAATCGTAAAAAATACAGAGCTCTACTTGAAATCTGATTAGATACATAGAACGAATAGAAGATTTAGTTCCATCATATATCTGTGTTTGATACCTCCGAAACGTTAGGAATCGTTCTTTCTCGTGTCAAATCACGTCCTACCTCTATATTTTAAGTTATCTTGAGGTTTTCTATGTATACATTGCATAAGATATAATGTACAGAGCATTTGAACGACTTTTAATATTCAGTTATTAATGAAGCTATCGATTGAATTCCTAAACGAAGGAAAGTCTCATCCTAGGTCTAATACAGAATAACTACGTCTCAAATCGTAAAAAAGACAAAGCTTCACTTGAAATCTGATTAGATACACAGATCGAACACAAAACTTTATTCCATCATATATCTGCTTTTGATACCTCTGAAACGTTTGGAATTGTTGTTTCTCGTGTCAAATTACGTCCTACCTCTATATTTTAGGTCATCTTGACGTTTCCTATGTATACATTCCATAAGATATAATGTACAGAGCATTTGCACGTCTTTTAATTTTCAGTTATTAATGAAGCTATCGTTTGAATTCCTGAACGAAGGAAAGTCTCATCCTAGGTCTAATACAGAGTAAATACGTCCCGAATCGTAAAAAAGACAGAGCTTCACTTGAAATTTGATTAGATACATAGAACGATTACCAGACTCAATTCCATCATATATCTGCGTTTGATACATCTGAAGCGTTTGGAATCGTTCTTCTTGTGTCAAATTACGTCCTGCCTCTATAATTTAAATCATCTTGACGTTTCATATGTATACATTCCATAAGATATAATGTACAGCGCTTTTGAACGTCTTTTAATTTTCAGTTATTAATGAAGCTATCGATTGAATTCCTGAACGAAGGAAAGTCTCATCCTAGGTCTAATACAGAGTAACTACGTCTCAAATCGTAAAAAAGACAAAGATCCACTTGAAATGTGATTGGATACATAGAACGATTACAAAATTTAATTCCATCATATATCTGTGTTTGATACCTCCGAAACGTTAGGAATATTTCTATCTCGTGTCACATTAAGTCCTACCTCTATATTTTAAGTTATCTTGACGTTTTCTATGTATACATTGCATATGATATAATGTACAGCGCATTTGAACGTCTTTTAATTTTCAGTTATTAATGAAGCTATCGATTGAATTCCTGAATGAAGGAAAGTCTCATCCTAGGTCTAATACAGTGTATATAAGTCTCAAATCGTAAAAACGACAACAGCTGCACTTGAAATCTGATTAGATACACAGATCGAACACAATACTTTATTCCATCATATATCTGTATTTGATACATCCGAAACGTTTGGAATCGTTCTTTCCGTGTCGAATGACGTCCTACCTCTATATTTTAAGTTATCTTGACGTTTCCTATGTATACATTGCATAAGATATAATGTACAGAGCATTTGAACGTCTTTTAATTTTCAGTTATTAATGAAGCTAGCGATTGTATTCCTGATCGAAGGAAAGTCTCATCCTAGGTCTAATACAGACTGAATACGTCTCAAATCGTAAAAAATACAGAACTCCACTTGAAATATGATTAGATACATAGAACGATTAGACGATTGAATTCCATCATATATCTGTGTTTGATACCTCCGAAACGTTAGGAATTGTTCTTTCTCGTATCAAACAACGTCCTACCTCTATATTTCAAGTTATCATGACGTTTTCTATGTATACATTGCATAAGATATAATGTACAGAGGATTTGAACGTCTTTTAATTTTCAGTTATTAATGAAGATATCGATTGGATTGCTGAACGAAGGAAAGTCTCATCCTAGGTCTAATACAGAGTATATACGTCTAAAATTGTAAAAAAGACAGAGCTACATTTGAAATATGATTAGATACATAGAACGATTACAGAAATTAATTCCATCATATACCTGTGTTTGATACCTTTGAAACGTTTGGAATCGTTCTTTCTCGTGTCAGATTACGTCCTACCTCTATATGTTGAGAAATCTTGGCCTTTACTATGTATACATTGCATAAGATATAATGTACAGCGTATTTGAACGTCTTTTAATTTTCAGTTATTAATGAAGCTATCGATTAAATTCCTAAACGAAGGAAAGTCTCATATTTGGTCTAATCCAGAGTAAATATGTCCCAATTCGTTAAAAAGACAAAGCTCCATTTGAAATATGATTAGATACATAGAACGATTACAAAACTTTACTCCATCATATATCTGTGCTTGATACCCCCGAAACGTTAGGAATCGTTCTGTCTCGTGTCAAATTACGTCCTACCTCTATATTTTAAGTTATCTTGACGTTTTCTATGTACACATTGCGTATGATATAATGTACAGCGCATTTGAACGTCTTTTAATTTTCAGTTATTAATGAAGCTAGCGATTGAATTTCTTAACGAGGCAAAGTCTCATCCTAGGTCTAATACAGACTAAATCCGTCTCAAATCGTAAAAAACACAGAGCTCCACTTGATATCTCATTAGATACATAGAGCCATTACAAAATTTAAATCCATCATATATCTGTGTTTGATACATCCGAAACGTTAGGAATCGTTCTTTCTTGTGTCAAATTACGTCCTACCTCTATATTTTGAGATATCTCGACGTTTTCGATGTATACATTGCATAAGATATAATGAACAGCGCTTTTGAACGTCTTTTAATTTTCAGTTATTAATGAAGCTAGCGATTGAACTTCTTAACGAGGCAAAGTCTCATCCTATATCTAATACAGACTAAATCCGTCTCAAATCGTGAAAAATACAGAGCTCCACTTGAAATCTGATTAGATACATAGAACGATTACAATATTTAATTCCATCATATATCTGTGTTTGATACATCCGAAACGTTAGGAATCGTTCTTTCGCGTGTCAAATTACGTCCTACCTCTATATTTTGAGTAATCTCTACGTTTTCTATGTATACATTGCATAAGATATAATGTACAGAGCATTTGAACTTCTTTTAATTTTCAGTTATTAATGAAGCTAGCGATTGAATTCCTGAACGAAGGAATGTCTCATCCTAGGTCTAATACAGAGTAAATGCGTTCCGAATCGTAAAAAGGACAGAACTTTACTTAAAAGTTGATTAGATACATAGAACGATTACAAAACTCAATTCCATCATATATCTGCGTTTGATACCTCTGAAAAGTTTGGAATCGTTCTTTCTCGTGTCAAATTACGTCCTACCTCTATATTTTGAGTAATCTTTACGTTTTCTATGTATACATTGCATAAGATATAATGTACAGAGCATTTGAACGTCTTTTAATTTTCAGTTATTAATGAAGCTTGCGATTGAATTCCTGAACGAAGGAAAGTCTCATCCTAAGTCTAATACAGACTGAATACGTCTCAAATCGTGAAATATACAGAGCTCCACTTGAAATCTGATTTGATAAATAGAACGATTAGAGGATTTAATTCCATCATATATCTGTGTTTGATACCTCCGAAACGTTAGGAATTGTTCTTTCTCGTGTCAAATTACGTCCTACCTCTATATTTTAAGTTATCTTGACGTTTCCGATGTATACATTGCATAAGATATAATGTACAGCGCTTTTGAACGTCTTTTAATTTTCAGTTATTAATGAAGCTATCGATTGAATTCCTGAACGAAGGAAAGTCTCATCCTAGGTCTAATACAGAGTAACTACGTCTCAAATCGTAAAAAGAAAAAGATCCACTTAAAATGTGATTGGATACATAGAACGATTACAAAATTTAATTCCATCATATATCTGTGTTTGATGACTCCGAAACGTTAGGAATATTTCTATCTCGTGTCACATTAAGTCCTACCTCTATATTTTAAGATATCTTGACGTTTTCTATGTATACATTGCATAAGATATAATGTACAGCGCATTTGAACGTCTTTTAATTTTCAGTTATTAATGAAGCTATCGATTGAATTCCTGAATGAAGGAAAGTCTCATCCTAGGTCTAATACAGTGTATATAAGTCTCAAATCGTAAAAACGACAACACTGCACTTGAAATCTGATTAGATACACAGATCGAACACAATACTTTATTCCATCATATATCTGTATTTGATACATCTGAAACGTTTGGAATCGTTCTTTCCCGTGTCGAATGACGTCCTACCTCTATATTTTAAGTTATCTTGACGTTTCCTATGTATACATTGCGTAAGATATAATGTACAGAGCATTTGAACGTCTTTTAATTTTCAGTTATTAATGAAGCTAGCGATTGTATTCCTGATCGAAGGAAAGTCTCATCCTAGGTCTAATACAGACTGAATACGTCTCAAATCGTAAAAAATACAGAACTCCACTTGAAATATGATTAGATACATAGAACGATTAGACGATTGAATTCCATCATATATCTGTGTTTGATACCTCCGAAACGTTAGGAATTGTTCTTTCTCGTATCAAATAACGTCCTACCTCTATATTTCAAGTTATCATGACGTTTTCTATGTATACATTGCATAAGATATAATGTACAGAGGAATTGAAGGTCTTTTAATTTTCAGTTATTAATGAAGATATCGATTGGATTGCTGAACGAAGGAAAGTCTCATCCTAGGTCTAATACAGAGTATATACGTCTAAAATTGTAAAAAAGACAGAGCTACATTTGAAATATGATTAGATACATAGAACGATTACAGAAATTAATTCCATCATATACCTGTGTTTGATACCTTTGAAACGTTTGGAATCGTTCTTTCTCGTGTCAGATTACGTCCTACCTCTATATGTTGAGAAATCTTGGCCTTTACTATGTATACATTGCATAAGATATAATGTACAGCGTATTTGAACGTCTTTTAATTTTCAGTTATTAATGAAGCTATCGATTAAATTCCTAAACGAAGGAAAGTCTCATATTTGGTCTAATCCAGAGTAAATATGTCCCAATTCGTTAAAAAGACAAAGCTCCATTTGAAATATGATTAGATACATAGAACGATTACAAAACTTTACTCCATCATATATCTGTGCTTGATACCCCCGAAACGTTAGGAATCGTTCTGTCTCGTGTCAAATTACGTCCTACCTCTATATTTTAAGTTATCTTGACGTTTTCTATGTACACATTGCGTATGATATAATGTACAGCGCATTTGAACGTCTTTTAATTTTCAGTTATTAATGAAGCTAGCGATTGAATTTCTTAACGAGGCAAAGTCTCATCCTAGGTCTAATACAGACTAAATCCGTCTCAAATCGTAAAAAACACAGAGCTCCACTTGATATCTCATTAGATACATAGAGCCATTACAAAATTTAAATCCATCATATATCTGTGTTTGATACATCCGAAACGTTAGGAATCGTTCTTTCTTGTGTCAAATTACGTCCTACCTCTATATTTTGAGATATCTCGACGTTTTCGATGTATACATTGCATAAGATATAATGAACAGCGCTTTTGAACGTCTTTTAATTTTCAGTTATTAATGAAGCTAGCGATTGAACTTCTTAACGAAGGAAAGTCTATTCCTAGGTCTAATACGGAGTATATACGTCTCAAATTGTATAAAAGACAGAGCTCCATTTGAAATATGATTAGATACAGAGAACGATTACAAAATTTAATTCCATCATATACCTGTGTTTGATACCTCCGCAACGTTAGGAATCGTTCTTTCTCGTGTCAAGTTACGTCCTACCTCTATATTTTAAGTTATCTTGACGTTTTCTATGTACAGATTGCATAAGATATAATGTACAGAGCATTTGAACGACTTTTAATTTTCAGTTATTAATGAAGCTAGCGATTGAATTCCTTAACGAAGGAAAGTCTCATCCTAGGTCTAATACAGACTAAATACGTCTCAAATCGTGAAAAATACAGAGCTCTACTTGAAATCTGATTAGATACATAGAACGATTACAAAATTTAATTCCATCATATATCTGTGTTTGATACCTCCGAAACGTTAGGAATCGTTCCTTCGCGGGTCAAATTACGTCCTACCTCTATATTTTGAGTAATCTTTACGTTTCCTATGTATACATTGAAAAAGATATAATGTACAGAGCATTTGAACGACTCTTAATTTTCAGTTATTAATGAAGCTAGCGATTGAATTCCTGAACGAAGGAATGTCTCATCCTAGGTCTAATACAGACTAAATACGTCTCAAATCGTGAAAAATACAGAGCTCTACTTGAAATCTGATTAGATACATAGAACGATTTCAAAATTTATTTCCATCATATATCACAGTTTGATACCTCTGAAACGTTTTTAATCGTTCTTTCGCGTGTCAAATGACGTCCAACCTCCATATTCTAAGTTATCTTGACGTTTTCTATGTATACATTGCATAAGATATAATGTACAGAGCATTTGAACGACTTTTAATTTTCAGTTATTAATGAGGCTAGCGGTTGAATTCCTGAACGAAGGAAAGTCTCATCCTAGGTCTAATACAGACTAAATACGTCTCAAATCGTGAAAAATACAGAGCTCTACTTGAAATCTGATTAGATACATAGAACGATTACAAAATTTAATTCCATCATATATCTGTGTTTGATACATCCGAAACGTTAGGAATCGTTCTTTCGCGTGTCAAATTACGTCCTACCTATATATTTTGAGTAATCTTCACGTTTCCTATGTATACATTGCATAAGATATAATGTACAGAGCATTTGAACGTCTCTTAATTTTCAGTTATTAATGAAGCTAGCGATTGAATTTCTGAACGAAGAAAAGTCTCATCCTAGGTCTAATACAGAGTAACTACGTCTCAAATCGTAGAAAAGACAAAGCTCCACTTGAAATCTGATTAGATACATCGAACGATTACAAAATTTAATTCCATCATATATCACTGTTTGATACCTCTGAAACGTTTTTAATCGTTCTTTCGCTTGTCAAATGACGTCCAACCTCCATATTTTGAATTATGTTGACGTTTTCTATGTACACATTGCATAAGATATAATGTACAGAGCATTTGAACGACTTTTAATTTTCAGTCATTAATGAAGCTAGCGGTTGAATTCCTGAACGAAGGAAAGTCTCATCCTAGGTCTAATACGGATTATATACTTCTCAAATTGTATAAAAGACAGAGCTCCATTTGAAATATGATTAGATACATAGAACGATTACAAAATTTAATTCCATCATATATCTGTGTTTGATACCCCCGAAACGTTAGGAATCGTTCTTTCGCGTGTCAAATTACGTCCTACCTCTATATTTTGGGTAATCTTCACGTTTCCTATGTATACATTGCATAAGATATAATGTACAGAGCATTTGAACGTCTCTTAATTTTCAGTTATTAATGAAGCTATCGATTGAATTCCTGAACGAAGGAAAGTCTCATCCTAGGTCTAATACATAGTAAATAGGTCTCAAATCGTAAAAGAGACAAAGCTGCACTCAAAATCTGATTAGATACACAGATCGAACACAAAATTTTATTCCACCATATATCTGTGTTTGATACATCTGAAACGTTTGGAATCGTTCTTTCCCGTATCGAATGACGTCCTACCTCTTTATTTCAAGTTATCTTGACGTTTTCTATGTATACATTGCATAAGATATAATGTACAGAGCATTTGAAGGACTTTTAATTTTCAGTTATTAATGAAGCTAGCGATTGAATTCCTGAACGAAGGAATGTCTCATCCTATGTCTAATACAGACTAAATACGTCTCAAATCGTGAAAAAGACAGAGCTCTACTTGAAATCTGATTAGATACATAGCACGATTACAAAACTTTATTCCATCATATAACTGTGTTTTATACCTCCGAAACGTTAGGAATCGTTCTTTCTCGTGTCAAGTTACGTCCTACCTCTATATTTTAAGTTATCTTGAGGTTTTCTATGTATACATTGCATAAGATATAATGTGCAGCGCATTTGAACGTCTCGTAATTTTCGGTTATTAATGAATATATCGATTGAATTCCTGAACGAAGGAATGTCTCATCCTAGGTCTAATACAGACTAAAGACGTCTCAAATCGTGAAAAAGACAGAGCTCCACTTGAAATCTGATTAGATACATAGAACGATTACAAAATTTAATTCCATCATATATCTGTGTTTGATACCTTCGAAACGTTAGGAATCGTTCTTTCTCGTGTCAAGTTACGTCCTACCTCTATATTTTAAGTTATGTTGACGATTTCTATGTATACATTGCATAAGATATAATGTACAGCGCATTTGAACATCTTTTAATTTTCAGGTATTAATGAAGTTAGCGATTGAATTCCTGAACGAAGGAAAGTCACTTCCTAGGTCTAATACAGACTAAATACGTCTCAAATCGTGAAAAACACAGAGCTATACTTGAAATCTGATTAGATACATAGAACGATTACAAAATTTAATTCCATCATATATCTGTGTTTGATACCTACGAAACGTTAGGAATCGTTCTTTCGCGTGTCAAATTACGTCCTACCTCTATATTTTAGTTTATCTTGACGTTTTCTATGTATACATTGCATAAGATATAATGTGCAGCGCATTTGAACGTCGTTTAATTTTCAGTTAATAATGAAGATATCGATTGAATTCCTGAACGAAGGAATGTCTCATCCTAGGTCTAATACAGACTAAATACGTCTCAAATCGTAAAAAAGACAGAGCTCCACTTGAAATCTGATTAGATACATAGAACGATTACAAAATTTTATTCCATCATATAACTGTGTTTTATACCTCCGAAACGTTAGGAATCACTCTTTCTTGTGTCAAATTACGTCCTACCTCTATATTTTAAGTTATGTTGACGTTTTCTATGTACAGATTGCATAAGATATAATGTACAGCGCATTTGAACGTCTTTTAATTTTCAGTTATTAATGAAGATAGCGATTGAATTCCTGAACGAAGGAAAGTCTATTCCTAGGTCTAATACGGAGTATATACGTCTCAAATTGTATAAAAGACAGAGCTCCATTTGAAATATGATTAGATACAGAGAACGATTACAAAATTTAATTCCATCATATACCTGTGTTTGATACCTCCGCAACGTTAGGAATCGTTCTTTCTCGTGTCAAGTTACGTCCTACCTCTATATTTTAAGTTATCTTGACGTTTTCTATGTATACATTGCATAAGATATAATGTACAGAGCATTTGAACGACTTTTAATTTTCAGTTATTAATGAAGCTAGCGATTGAATTCCTTAACGAAGGAAAGTCTCATCCTAGGTCTAATACAGACTAAATACGTCTCAAATCGTGAAAAATACAGAGCTCTACTTGAAATCTGATTAGATACATAGAACGATTACAAAATTTAATTCCATCATATATCTGTGTTTGATACCTCCGAAACGTTAGGAATCGTTCCTTCGCGTGTCAAATTACGTCCTACCTCTATATTTTGAGTAATCTTTACGTTTCCTATGTATACATTGAAAAAGATATAATGTACAGAGCATTTGAACGACTCTTAATTTTCAGTTATTAATGAAGCTAGCGATTGAATTCCTGAACGAAGGAATGTCTCATCCTAGGTCTAATACAGACTAAATACGTCTCAAATCGTGAAAAATACAGAGCTCTACTTGAAATCTGATTAGATACATAGAACGATTTCAAAATTTATTTCCATCATATATCACAGTTTGATACCTCTGAAACGTTTTTAATCGTTCTTTCGCGTGTCAAATGACGTCCAACCTCCATATTCTAAGTTATCTTGACGTTTTCTATGTATACATTGCATAAGATATAATGTACAGAGCATTTGAACGACTTTTAATTTTCAGTTATTAATGAGGCTAGCGGTTGAATTCCTGAACGAAGGAAAGTCTCATCCTAGGTCTAATACAGACTAAATACGTCTCAAATCGTGAAAAATACAGAGCTCTACTTGAAATCTGATTAGATACATAGAACGATTACAAAATTTAATTCCATCATATATCTGTGTTTGATACATCCGAAACGTTAGGAATCGTTCTTTCGCGTGTCAAATTACGTCCTACCTATATATTTTGAGTAATCTTCACGTTTCCTATGTATACATTGCATAAGATATAATGTACAGAGCATTTGAACGTCTCTTAATTTTCAGTTATTAATGAAGCTAGCGATTGAATTCCTGAACGAAGGAAAGTCTCATCCTAGGTCTAATACAGACTAAATACGTCTCAAATCGTAAAAAAGACAGAGCTCCACTTGAAATCTGATTAGATACATAGAACGATTACAAAATTTTGTTCCATCATATATCTGTGTTTTATACCTCCGAAACGTTAGGAATCACTCGTTCTCGTGTCAAATTACGTCCTACCTCTTTATTTTGTGTAATGTTTACGTTTCTTATGTATACATTGCATAAGATATAACGTACAGAGCATATGAACGTCTCTTAATTTTCAGTTATTAATGAAGCTAGCGATTGAATTTCTGAACGAAGAAAAGTCTCATCCTAGGTCTAATACAGAGTAACTACGTCTCAAATCGTAGAAAAGACAAAGCTCCACTTGAAATCTGATTAGATACATCGAACGATTACAAAATTTAATTCCATCATATATCACTGTTTGATACCTCTGAAACGTTTTTAATCGTTCTTTCGCTTGTCAAATGACGTCCAACCTCCATATTTTGAATTATGTTGAAGTTTTCTATGTACACATTGCATAAGATATAATGTACAGAGCATTTGAACGACTTTTAATTTTCAGTCATTAATGAAGCTAGCGGTTGAATTCCTGAACGAAGGAGAGTCTCATCCTAGGTCTAATACGGAGTATATACGTCTCAAATTGTATAAAAGACAGAGCTCCATTTGAAATATGATTAGATACATAGAACGATTACAAAATTTAATTCCATCATATATCTGTGTTTGATACCCCCGAAACGTTAGGAATCGTTCTTTCGCGTGTCAAATTACGTCCTACCTCTATATTTTGGGTAATCTTCACGTTTCCTATGTATACATTGCATAAGATATAATGTACAGAGCATTTGAACGTCTCTTAATTTTCAGTTATTAATGCAGCTAGCGATTGAATTCCTGAACGAAGGAAGGTCTCATCCTAGGTCTAATACAGACTAAATACGTCTCAAATCGTAAAAAAGACAGAGCTCCACTTGAAATCTGATTAGATACATAGAACGATTACAAAATTTTATTCCATAATATATCTGTGTCTCATACCTCCGGAACGTTAGGAATCACTCTTTCTCGTGTCAAGTTACGTCCTACCTCTATATTTTAAGTTATTTTGACGTTTTCTATGTATACATTGCATAAGATATAATGTGCAGCGCATTTGAACGTCGTTTAATTTTCAGTTATTAATGAAGCTATCGATTGAATTCCTGATCGAAGGAATGTCTCATCCTAGGTCTAATACAGACTAAATACGTCTCAAATCGTAAAAGAGACAGAGCTCCACTTGAAATCTGATTAGATACATAGAACGATTACAAAATTTTATTCCATCATATATCTGTGTTTTATACCACCGAAACGTTAGCAATCGTTCTATCGCGTGTCACATTACGTCCTACCTCTATATTTTGGGTAATCTCTACGTTTCTTATGTATACACTGCATAAGATATAATGTACAGAGCATTTGAACGTCTCTTAATTTTCAGTTATTAATGAAGCTAGCGATTGGATTCCTTAACGAAGCAATGTCTCATCCTAGGTCTAATACAGACTAAATACGTCTCAAATCGTGAGAAACACAGAGCTCCACTTGATATCTGATTAGATACATAGAACGATTATAAAATTTAATTCCATCATATATCTGTGTTTGATACCTCCGAAACGTTAGGGATCGTTCTGTCGCGTGTCACATTACGTCCTACCTCTATATTTTGAGTAATCTTTACGTTTCCTATGTATACATTGCATAAGATATAACGTACAGAGCATTTGAACGTCTCTTAATTTTCAGTTATTAATGAAGCTAGCGATTGAATTTCTGAACGAAGAAACGCCTCATCCTAGGTCTAATACAGAGTAACTACGTCTCAAATCGTAAAAAAGACAAAGCTCCACTTGAAATCTGATTAGATACATCGAACGATTACAAAATTTAATTAGATAATATATCACTGTTTGATACTTCTGAAACGTTTTTAATCGTTCTTTCGCGTGTCAAATGACGTCCAACGTCCATATTTTAAGTTATCTTGACGTTTTCTATGTATACATTGCATAAGATATAATGTACAGAGCATTTGAACGACTATTAATTTTCCGTTATTAATGAAGCTATCGATTGAATTCCTGAACGAAGGAAAGTCTCATCCTAGGTCTAATACAGACTAAATACGTCTCAAATCGTGAAAAATACAGAGCTCTACTTGAAATCTGATTAGATACATAGAACGATTACAAAATTTAATTCCATCATATATCTGTGTTTGATACCTCCGAAACGTTAGGAATCGTTCTTCCGCGTGTCAAATTACGTCCTACCTCTATATTTTGAGTAATCTTTACGTTTCCTATGTATACATTGCATAAGATATAATGTACACAGCATTTGAACGTCTCCTAATTTACAGTTATTAATGAAGCTAGCGATTGAATTCCTGAACGAAGGAAAGTCTCATCCAAGGTCTAATACAGACTAAATACGTCTCAAATCGTAAAAAAGATAGAGCTCCACTTGAAATCTGATTAGATACATAGAACGATTACAAAATTTTATTCCATCATATATCTGTGTTTTATACCTCCGAAACGTTAGAAATCACTCTTTCTCGTGTCAAACTACGTCCTACCTCTATATTTTAAGTTATGTTGACGTTTTCTATGTATACATTGCATAAGATATTATGTACAGCGCATTTGAACCTCTTTTAATTTTCAGTTATTAATGAAGCTAGCGATTGAATTCCTGAACGAAGGAAAGTCTCTTCCTAGGTCTAATACGGAGTATATACGTCTCGAATTGTATAAAACACAGAGCTCCATTTGAAATATGATTAGATACATAGAACGATTACAAAATTTAATTCCATCATATATCTGTGTTTGATACCTCCGAAACGTTAGGAATCGTTCTTTCGCGTGTCAAATCACGTCCTACCTCTATATTTCAGGTTATCTTGACGTTTTCTATGTATACATTGCATAAGATATAATGTGCAGCGCATTTGAACGTCGTTTAATTTTCAGTTATTAATGAAGCTATCGATTGAACTTCTGAATGAAGGAAAGTCTCATCTCAGGTCTAATACAGAGTAAATATGTCTCAAATCGTAAAAAATACAGAGCTCTACTTGAAATCTGATTAGATACATAGAACGAATAGAAGATTTAGTTCCATCATATATCTGTGTTTGATACCTCCGAAACGTTAGGAATCGTTCTTTCTCGTGTCAAATCACGTCCTACCTCTATATTTTAAGTTATCTTGAGGTTTTCTATGTATACATTGCATAAGATATAATGTACAGAGCATTTGAACGACTTTTAATATTCAGTTATTAATGAAGCTATCGATTGAATTCCTAAACGAAGGAAAGTCTCATCCTAGGTCTAATACAGAATAACTACGTCTCAAATCGTAAAAAAGACAAAGCTTCACTTGAAATCTGATTAGATACACAGATCGAACACAAAACTTTATTCCATCATATATCTGCTTTTGATACCTCTGAAACGTTTGGAATTGTTGTTTCTCGTGTCAAATTACGTCCTACCTCTATATTTTAGGTCATCTTGACGTTTCCTATGTATACATTCCATAAGATATAATGTACAGAGCATTTGCACGTCTTTTAATTTTCAGTTATTAATGAAGCTATCGTTTGAATTCCTGAACGAAGGAAAGTCTCATCCTAGGTCTAATACAGAGTAAATACGTCCCAAATCGTAAAAAAGACAGAGCTTCACTTGAAATTTGATTAGATACATAGAACGATTACCAGACTCAATTCCATCATATATCTGCGTTTGATACATCTGAAGCGTTTGGAATCGTTCTTTCTTGTGTCAAATTACGTCCTGCCTCTATAATTTAAATCATCTTGACGTTTCATATGTATACATTCCATAAGATATAATGTACAGCGCTTTTGAACGTCTTTTAATTTTCAGTTATTAATGAAGCTATCGATTGAATTCCTGAACGAAGGAAAGTCTCATCCTAGGTCTAATACAGAGTAACTACGTCTCAAATCGTAAAAAAACAAAGATCCACTTGAAATGTGATTGGATACATAGAACGATTACAAAATTTAATTCCATCATATATCTGTGTTTGATACCTCCGAAACGTTAGGAATATTTCTATCTCGTGTCACATTAAGTCCTACCTCTATATTTTAAGATATCTTGACGTTTTCTATGTATACATTGCATATGATATAATGTATAGCGCATTTGAACGTCTTTTAATTTTCAGTTATTAATGAAGCTATCGATTGAATTCCTGAATGAAGGAAAGTCTCATCCTAGGTCTAATACAGTGTATATAAGTCTCAAATCGTAAAAACGACAACACTGCACTTGAAATCTGATTAGATACACAGATCGAACACAATACTTTATTCCATCATATATCTGTATTTGATACATCTGAAACGTTTGGAATCGTTCTTTCCCGTGTCGAATGACGTCCTACCTCTATATTTTAAGTTATCTTGACGTTTCCTATGTATACATTGCATAAGATATAATGTACAGAGCATTTGAACGTCTTTTAATTTTCAGTTATTAATGAAGCTAGCGATTGTATTCCTGATCGAAGGAAAGTCTCATCCTAGGTCTAATACAGACTGAATACGTCTCAAATCGTAAAAAATACAGAAC
This sequence comes from Meloe dianella, assembly GCA_028455855.1. NCBI lineage: Eukaryota > Metazoa > Arthropoda > Insecta > Coleoptera > Meloidae > Meloe > Meloe dianella. The sequence continues at coordinate 28,917 of JAPTHL010000009.1, read as the reverse complement.
TCCACTTGAAATATGATTAGATACATAGAACGATTAGACAATTGAATTCCATCATATATCTGTGTTTGATACCTCCGAAACGTTAGGAATTGTTCTTTCTCGTATCAAACAACGTCCTACCTCTATATTTCAAGTTATCATGACGTTTTCTATGTATACATTGCATAAGATATAATGTACAGAGGAATTGAACGTCTTTTAATTTTCAGTTATTAATGAAGATATCGATTGGATTGCTGAACGAAGGAAAGTCTCATCCTAGGTCTAATACAGAGTATATACGTCTAAAATTGTAAAAAAGACAGAGCTACATTTGAAATATGATTAGATACATAGAACGATTACAGAAATTAATTCCATCATATACCTGTGTTTGATACCTCTGAAACGTTTGGAATCGTTCTTTCTCGTGTCAGATTACGTCCTACCTCTATATGTTGAGAAATCTTGGCCTTTACTATGTATACATTGCATAAGATATAATGTACAGCGTATTTGAACGTCTTTTAATTTTCAGTTATTAATGAAGCTATCGATTAAATTCCTAAACGAAGGAAAGTCTCATATTTGGTCTAATCCAGAGTAAATATGTCCAATTCGTTAAAAAGACAAAGCTCCATTTGAAATATGATTAGATACATAGAACGATTACAAAACTTTACTCCATCATATATCTGTGCTTGATACCCCCGAAACGTTAGGAATCGTTCTGTCTCGTGTCAAATTACGTCCTACCTCTATATTTCAAGTTATCTTGACGTTTTCTATGTACACATTGCGTATGATATAATGTACAGCGCATTTGAACGTCTTTTAATTTTCAGTTATTAATGAAGCTAGCGATTGAATTTCTTAACGAGGCAAAGTCTCATCCTAGGTCTAATACAAGTATTTACGTCTCAAATAGTAAAAAAGACAAAGCTGCACTTTGAAATCTGCTTTAATACGTCGAATCAATTTAATAATGATGGAATGCAATTTTGTAATCGTTCTATGTATCTAATCAGATTTCAAGTGGAGCTTTGTCTTTTTTACGATTTGAGACGTAGTTACTCTGTATTAGACCTAGGATAGACTTTCCTTCATTCAGGAATTCAATCGATAGCTTCATTAATAACTAAAAATTAAAAGACGTTCAAATGCGCTGTACATTATATCTTATGCAATGTATACATAGAAAACGTCAAGGTAACTTAAAATATAGAGGTAGGACGTCATTTGACGCGAGAAAGAACGATTCCTAACGTTTCGGATGTATCAAACACAGATATATGATGGAATTAAATCTTCTAATCGTTCTATGTATCTAATCAGATTTCAAGTGAAGCTCAGTAGTATGAATAGGTAGGTTCAAAAACAATGTGCATTGTGCAATTTCGGTGTATATCTGGTTGCATACCCAGGTTGAATTTAGATGAATACCTGGTTGCATTTCATGTATTTTGGGTTGCATTTTATGTATTTTGGGTTTTATTATGTGTATTTTGGGTTGCCTAAATGCAATTTTGGTGTATTTTGGGTTGCCTGGATGTCATTTTGGTGTATTTTGGGTTGCCTAAATGTCATTTTTGGTGTATTTTGGGTTGCCTGAGCGTCATTTTTAGTGTATTTTGGGTTGCCTAAGTGGTTGCAGTGTGGTCAGTACCAACTTAAATTTAAAAAGTATGAAAAATCCCTAGATGAAATAAATGTAGCGCCCCAGTATTAAATGGCGGATTTTAAATGTAGCGCAACAGTATTAAATAGCGGATTTTAAATGTAGCGCCCCAGTATTAAATGGCGGATTTTAAATGTAGCGCAACAGTATTAAATGGCGGATTTTAAATGTAGCGCCCCAGTATTAAATGGCGGATTTTAAATGTAGCGCCACAGTATTAAATGACGGATTTTAAATGTAGCGCCCCAGTATTAAATGGCGGATTTTAAATGTTACGCAACAGTATTAAATGGCGGATTTTAAATGTAGCGCAACAGTATTAAATGGCGGATTTTTAATGTAGCGCTGTCAAGTTGTAAATGGCGGATTTTAAATGTAGCGCTGTCAAGTTGTAAATGTAGCGCTAAGATGGCGGGTTTTAAATGTAGCGTCCTAGTATTAAATGGCGGATTTTAAATGTAGCGCTGTCAAGTTGTAAATGGCGGATTTTAAATGCAGCTCTAAAGTTTTGTAGCGCTAAGATGACGGATTTTAAATGTAGTGCTAAAATGGCGGATGTGAAGCGATAGTTTTAAGATGGCGGATTTCAAATGATGAGCAGAAATTCCCCCGCTCCCCGCTTGTAAAGTTACCTTTTAGAGTCTTAATTGTGGTTTGGTGGGAGTAAAAATACATGACGTCATAATGATTGTTTTATTATAAATACAAAAGAGATAAAAGTAATGAATTAAAAAGTAAAATAAAAATTAAAAAAAGTAACACATAAAATAAATGAGCAAATTAAAATTAAAAAAAAGCAAAATAAAAATAATAATAATTAAAAATAAAAACTAAAACATAAAACATAAAACTAAAACCTCACCAATGACCTTATATTATAAATTATACTAAATGGTTCTAAAATCATTTCATCACCATTATAAACTGGAGGTGGTGGTGGTGGTAAATTCTTATCTATAACAAGGAAAAAATTAAATGTAATTGATTTAAAACGTAACAGTAAAAATATATCTTACCTTGGCGCCTAACCCACACCACAGCTCCATGTGGGTCAACCACAGCTTTATATAAATACTGCCCCTCGTCTACAGTGTGGATAAATAGCTGGCAACGAGGGGTGCAACTGCATATAAAAGGTCTTGCGGAACCTCCCTCGAAGACGACATATTCATACTTAAAATATGAACAGATATATTAAAAATTAACAAAAATATATATGACTTACTTGTCTATTAAAATGTGTAGTGACACATTGTATAATTTCTTCTATCGCTACGAAAGAAAAAAGAAAAATGTTATATTATTTAATTTTCAGAATAATTAAGCTAGGTACCTTTAGCATCACCCTCAACCTCCAATGATGGTGGTGGTGGTGTTGTTGTTGGTGGTGGCGTTGTCGGTGGTGTAGGGTTATTGTCCACTAAAACGAAAAATAATTTTTAAAATATTTCGTCAAATTTAAAATTTAAACTTACATTCTACTCTTCCATTATCATCATCATCATCATCATTAATCATATCAATGTCGTTTACTAAAACAAAAAAAATCAGCTTCATAAATCTTAAAAATAAAAAAACTAAGAATTGAACTTACGATCCTGTACAGAAACATCATCCTCATCATCATTGTTCACTGAAAAAATAAAAATAGATTTTTAAAATTTTCAATAAATTCGAAAAAATATACTTACAATTTGTTAAGTCTAATGGCACCTTTCTGCTCGGCATTTTGACTGTAAATGACCAAATCTTTAAGTTTGTTGATGTTGGGGGGTGGCTGTTCCCTTATTTAAAAAAGTAATAAAACCTATGGTGAAGGAAAACATCAATCAATAAGGGTGGCAATTTTAACACCAATTTAAATCAGATTTCCTAGAAGAGAGAGAATTTTTTGACCAGAATACATGCAAAGACCCTTCAGTTCATCATTTTTAAACAACTTGATAAATGACAACGACCGCTTTCACTTGATGCAGATTTTATTGCACTATCCTTCAAAAAGTCCAAAAAAACACGACTATAAAATATATTGACAACACGTGTAGCCCGTCACCATTCATTTTTCGTCGCTTTCTTTTCATTTACAAAAAAAAGCAATAAACTAAATAAAATCCGACATATATGCTGGTAAATGCCTTGATTTTTGTATGGTGATGACTGATGTAGATCGTATATTTAATGGTAATTAGTTTTGTTTAAAAATTTTTTTCCCACATCCAATTTGTTTACATTAATGGATATCATAAACTGACTACAATCTCTCCGTCTACACACTTGAGTCTAAGTTTTAATCAGTTCATCAGTTACTATTGCGCTGTTAACAGTGACAAAATGCCGAAAACAAAAAAACAGTGTCATATTTGCGGTAAATTGTTTGCCAGAAATTTCACATTAAAGCGACATATCAAAACTCTACATGCAATTAAAGGTATATTTGTTTTTTGAATTTAAATGTTTATTTTACAATTGATTTCGTTTTATAGATGATAGTAATATTAAATTACCTATAGTAAATTTGGAAAATATTAAACAACCTGTCTCTTTACCATCAACATCATCAATAGCAACAACAACAAAAACATGTGAATCGTGTTTAATTGTAGTGTGTAATGACGAATGGTCAAAACATTTACGTTCATTAGATCATCGTTTAAAATCATGTCAACCATATTCATCTGTCTTAAGTGTTGTTAAGAGTTGTTTCAAAGACAGAATGCAAACTTTTATATATAAAAACAATAACGAGATGAATTTAAATCCAGAGGAATTTTTAAAATCAGCAACAGAAATTGTTGTATCTGAATTGAAACAGCAGTTAATAAAACATACAACATTCAAATTCAATATAGAATTGTTTGCAGAATATTTAAAATTCACAGATGAAAATGAACAAATCACAATTAAATCATTCAATTCTAAAATGGAAAAGGCCCAAAATGATGATGAAATATCTTCTGCTTATGAACAAATGATACATAGTATTTTATCGAAAATGGAGGAATTTCAAGAAAAAGATAGTGGGTGGTCTCTATGTGCAATTATTCATATGGAAATTAATGTAAATCGATATCAACCAATTAAGGGATCACAATATCTACCATTACCCAAGAAAATATCCGCTAAACATGCGTGTATTAATATAAAAAATAACGATGATTTTTGTTTTAAATGGGCAATAATTTCCGCTTTGTGTCCTGTCAGTCTTAATCCACACAGAACAACAACATATAATATAGAAAATATTAAAAACAACACTATTGTTTTACGAAATAATATTAAGTTGGAATTTGCTAATTTAGAATTTCCATTAAAATTGATGAAGATAAGTACCTTTGAGGAGTTAAATCCTGACATTAGTGTTAACGTTTTTGGATTGGATGGTGATGTTGTGGTAGGACCATTCTATTGCACGAAGAAAGAGAGAAAGCATCATGTCAATCTGATGTTGTTACAAGACAAGGAAAAAAATCATTATATTTGGATTAAACATATATCAAGATTATTAAGTAGTCAACTATCAAAACATGAAGCAAAAAAGTTTATATGCAATTCATGTTTGATTCATTTGTCTTCAGAAGAACATTTAAAAAATCATAAAGTAGACTGTAATAAAATTGTGACGGTAATGCCAACAGAAGAACAACAACATCATATCCAGTTTGAAAAATATGAAAGACAAATACAAGTGCCTTTTGTAATTTATGCAGATTTTGAATGTCTCTTACAAGACATTGACAATTGCTCAAATGATCCATCAAAAGCTTCCACTACAGACGTTCAACAACATATACCTTGCGCTTTTGCATATTACATTAAATGCTCATATGATTCAAGTTTAGATAAATTACAAGTTTATAAAGGTGAGGATTGTGCTGATAAATTTTTTACAAGTTTAGTGGAAGATGTGAAAAATATATATAATATCGTTAAATGTGTTAAGCCGATGGAGGCTTTAAATAATGTGCAAAGACAATTACAAGTAGAATCTGACAAATGTCATATATGTAAGACAAGTTTAGATAGTGATAGGGTTGCAGACCATTGTCATCTTACAGGTAAATACAGGGGTCCAGCTCATAATAGTTGTAACTTGCGTTATAAAATCGCATACTTTTTCCCGATTTTTTTCCACAATTTTTCCGGATATGATTGTCATTTGTTTGTGAAATCATTGAATAAAATTGAAGGTGATATTGACTTGATTCCGTTAAACAAAGAATTATACGTTTCACTATCAAAACGAATTTCAATAAATGAAAAAGAAACAATTGAATTAAGATTTTTAGATTCTTTTCGATTCATGCAATCCAGTCTAGATTCATTAGCACAAAATCTTTCAATTGACAATTTTCAAACGGTAAGACAAATTTTCAATGATAAAAGTCAGTTTGAACTGGTTACAAGAAAAGGTGTTTTACCGTATGAGTATTTAAATTCGTGGGATCGTTTAGAGGAAACGACATTACCATCAAAAGATAAATTTTATTCAAAATTAACAAATAAATCATGTTCTGATACAGATTATGAACATGCTCAAAAAGTTTGGAAAGAGTTTAACTGTAAAAATATATGGGAATATTTGAAATTATATTTAATTACTGATGTATTATTATTAACAGACATTTTTGAAAATTTTCGTAAAGTTTGTCACCAAATTTATGAACTGGATCCCTGTCATTATTATACAGCGCCGGGTTTATCGTGGGATGCTATGTTAAAATATTCCGAAATCAAAATTGAACTTTTAACAGATATTAATATGTTTACATTTATAAAAAGAGGTATCAGAGGGGGTATCACACAATGTTCACATCGACTTTCAGTTGCAAATAATAAATATATGGACAGTTATGATGCATCTAAGCCTAGCAGTTATTTAATGTATTTAGATGCAAACAATCTTTATGGTTGGGCCATGTCACAACAACTCCCTTACAAGGAATTTAAATGGGTCGATGATGTAAATGCCATCAACGTACAAGAAATTTCTGAAAATTCTGAAATCGGATATATTTTAGAAGTTGATATAGAATATCCCAAGAGTTTACATGACAGCCATAATGATCTACCATTCTGTTCTGAAAATAAGATTGGTCCACAATCAAAATGTCAAAAATTAATTACTGACTTTACTGATAAAGAAAAATATGTAATTCATTATAAAAATCTACAACAATGTTTAAAACATGGTTTAAAAGTAATCAAAATCCATCGGATATTGCAGTTCAAACAATCATGTTGGTTAAAGAAGTATATTGACCTTAATACACATCATCGTACATTATCGAAAAATATATTTGAAAAAAATTTCTTCAAATTATTGAATAATTCATTTTATGGCAAAACAATGGAGAATGTTGATAAACGGAAGAATGTCAAAATGGTTACAGAATGGGAAAGTTGTGGGCGTCGCTTGGGTGCTCGTGCACTCATCGCTAAACCAAATTTTCACAGTGTTGCCCAGTTTACACCTGACATGGCTGCCATACAATTGAATTGTGTGCGTGTGGTTTATAATAAACCAATTTATATTGGATTTGCTGTATTGGAATTGTCGAAATTGTTAATGTATAATTTTCATTACGATTATATGAAACCAAAATTTGATAAATGTCTTCTTTTAAACTATATGGATACAGATTCGTTTATTTATACAATATCAACTGATAACTTTTATAATGATATAAAGGTGGATATTGATACCCACTTTGATACCTCCGATTATGCTTTAGATAATGCTTATAATATTCCTTTAAAAAATAAGAAAGTTGTGGGGTTAATGAAAGATGAAAACAATGGTCGGATAATTAGGGAATTTATTGGTTTAAAAGCAAAAATGTATTCAATTGATTCGGTTGATAATGGAACAATTAAGAAAGCTAAAGGTGTTAAAAAAACCATTGTAGATGGACTAAGTGTAGACGATTATAGAGACTGTTTATATAAAAAGAAAATATTTTATAGTTCAATGTTAATTTTTAGATCTAAATTACATAATATTTACACCCAAAATTTAAACAAGATCACACTTAGTTATTCAGATGATAAGAGGTATGTGAAAGATGATGGAATAACAACCTTAGCTTGGGGGCATTGGAGAATTGAGGATGATAAATAAGTGTTGATAGATTTACTTTATATTTTTTGTAAACATTTTAATGAATAATAAATATTTAAAAAAAAAATGTGTTTATATAAGAGGTTATAATATAAATTATTTATATATGGTAATACAAAAAAAATTACATACAATCCAACAAAGAAAAATGATCATCATCATTATTAGTGTTCATGATTAATTGACAACCATTACAATAGATTTTATAAGGATGGTTATGTATGGCGTTATCCATTCCATACTTCAAGCAAAGTACTAGATTTCTTAGGTCACAATCGCTTTTATAAAATTTTGGTAATTTAGTCCAAATATTTGTTACATGTGAAACATTCATCTTCATTAAATTCAGTTTTATCATGTTTCTGATTAATGCAACTGCATTTTCTCCATCAAGAGCACTTTGTAATACAACTTCACTTTGTGACATTATTAATTAATTTTATCAAGTTGTCTAAACGATTTAACCGTAAATTGATATAAAAACAATGACATGTATCCGGTCCGTCTTTTGTCTGCTCATTTGACCATGGACAGTCTGTATAATGTTGACCAAATGTATTTTCAATCACTGTCATCCGTTGGTACGGTTCAACGGAATTCAATAGTTTTTGAATTGAATGTTTATAAAAAACGTTAACGTCTTGTCTCGAAAGTAACGTTTTAGCGTTATTAATAATCACTTCACTGTTAAACATTTCACCATGAAATAATTTCTCAAAATAATGTATTTCACTCTAGTTTTTAATTTATATCATCATAATCTACCTCCCCCCTCCCCCTAACACAATATTTTAGGTGATATCTTTAATGTTAATCCAACTATTATGGGATTTATCGAAGCCCAACCACTTTACATATAATTTAGCTCCTTTACGACGTAGAACTTTTTCAATTAAATAAATACTAGGATAATAAGTTTTCTGCAATTCTAATTCGTAAAAAGACCCACTGATTGGTTGACCATTCAAATCTTCCAAAATATATGTCACAGGATGCGTTATATTGACTTTGACGATTTTAAACAATTCTGTTGTCCAGTTTGGTGTATAACCTTTTTCAAACAGATGTTTCATTTTACTAATGCGAACAATATCGTTTTTCTTAAATTTAGAACCGGTAAATATTTTCAAATAATTATAAGACGAATCAAGGACATTGTCTTCGTTTGTTTTGTTTACATCTTTGGGTTTCATGTGAATGGTTCTATGTACTGTATTATTGTATTCATTAGTGACGTCATCAAGATTATCGATCCAGTTATATGATGCATTGAACGCAAACATCCTGTATAATTTATTTTTTAAAGTTCTAATCACCCTTTCTGCAATTGAAGCTTTTTTCACACTATACGTATTATAATGGTTAATTTTATACTTTTTCATTAGAGTGTCAAATTGCTTATTGAAAAATTCTTTTCCTTGGTCAGTTTGAAGGTGACTTGGACGGCGCTTTTGTTTAAGTATATTTTCCATTGCTACTGTCACATCTTTAGCAGATTTTGATTTTAATGGTTGCGTCCAAAGAAATTTAGAAAAGCAATCAATTACAACTAATATAAATGTATGTCCGCCATTTTCTTTAGCATATTCACTTAATTCAGCTAAATCAGCTTGCCAAAGGTCATCTAAACCTTTTATTATTGTACGACGACGTGAAAAGCTTCTTCGCATCGGTTTAAATATTTCATTAATCACTTGTTGTTTTACATTAGCCATTATTCTAAATGAGAATCCGTTCTAGTCTTACTATTCTTTTTGTTAAGTAATCAATTTGTACTGTTCTATTATCCAATAAATTCTTCAATTGTTCATATTGTTCAAAATTTCTTTGTATGTTGCTTTTAATAGTATTTATATTTAATAAATACAACGTATTCAACTCATTAATCTTTTCTGATAACATCTGTCTTGAAGGAGAGGCTGTTTGCAACTGTTCAAGTTCTTCTAATTTTTTTGTTAATAAATTTATTTGTGTTGTTCTGTTTGATAATAAATTCTCCAATTGTTGATATCGTTGGAATGTTTCGTTTATGGCACTCTCAACAGCTGATATTTTTGATAAATACAACGTATTGAAGTCATTAAATTTTTCTTCTGGAAAGTGACGCTTCCAAGCACGTCCGAACTTGTCAATGCTCATAATGAAACTGAATAAGGTTAACAAAAAAAATAACAATAACTTATATTTATTATTTATTCATCATAAAAATTATCATATAGTTGAACAACATTTGTTAAAGCACACATACAATTTGAAATACAATGATACATACAAGTTGGATTAGATTTATGAAGACGTGGTGTTTCCGGTAATTCATTAACCAATACCGTGCAGAGGAATTTTTCAATAAATTGCTTTTTCTCTAACCCTTTTACATAGACCTGATCATATCCAACAGTTACTCGATTAAGTATATTCTCAAATTCTATAGGTTCTACAAAACCATCATCCCATTTTAAACCATGATGATTGTTTGTTAGCCAGTGAGCTTGTTTTTTATATTCCAATGGAAGTGCTTTGAAACAATACGGTGATTTGAAGACAAAATGACTCATTCTATGACCATCGTAAACTGCTAATTCTTTTGGTAGAAATTTCTTATTAGGAGCACGAAACCCTTGTACATCCATATATAGTGACATTCTTAATATATTACACCAGCTTCACGTAATTCTTCTTCAATGGCAATAATTTCGTTATGATGTGAATTATTACCGGCTGTACGTGATGCATGTAACAAAGCCAACCGATAGACTAATTCATTCACATCATCCCAATAAACGTATTCCATAGGTTTTTTATTCAAGTGTAAATATGACCCTCCTTTTTTACTAATTTCGAGACTACTTGGACTGCCACTGGCATCCCTTGACTTTGAACGATGTTTACGTTTTACCATATCCAATAAAGGTTGTACGATATACTTATATTTATTAGACTTATCTCCATGTAGTTGTTGTTTTCTATCATAATTATTATTATATAAATTTGTATTGTATATAATATGTTTATAATTTTTATAGTCTGCTACAGAAGCTTTCTTTTCTACCAATGGATTTTTTAGAAAAATCAGGTCATACAATGCTTCTGTACCTTGAAACTCGCTATCTCCAATTTGTATATTTCCATTATCTTTAATTTTTAAAGGTGTGTTTCCAATTAAAATTGAATTATTCAATGAATCATATTGTATTTTTTTCAAATGAATTGATTTATGTTGGGTTATTAATTTCTCTATATAGGGTTGGGCGATCGGAGGAAATTCTTTAACATATTCATCGTAAGTTTCTTTTGAAAATTCCTCAGCATCATCATAATCTTCATCATCATCATCACTATCATCTGCAGATGCAGGTTCATTCTTAATGATTGGTTTGTTTTCTTCTTTTTCTTCATGTTTAGGATGTTCCATCACACTACTGGGCTGTTTTTTATTTTTCTGTATTGTCACTAGTTCATGTAATGGTTTGCTTATCGGTTGAAATAATGTATTAATCTGATCAACTTGTTCAGTGTTGCCAGATTTCAACTGTTTATATTTTTTTCGAACATTACTAACTGCTTCAATAAGTCTCTTTTTAACTTGTTTATGTTGTTGTTTCAACATTGTTACTGATTGAATACACATGTTTTTGACTTATTTATTGCTGCTTATATAGTTTTTGAACCGTTGAACAGATTGAACAGCCTCATTTAACAGCTCAACAGCCACTTGCGCATCACATGCACATCATCATCACATTAACACTTTATGAAGTATAAAAGAATCAAATCCTTTACGATAACGTCCATCATTTAGCTTTTGATCTTTTATTATCACTAAAAATCCATACTGATCCACCCAACAAAGTTTGCAAATATTTTTAAATTCCTCAAAATTCATATCACTTCCAACATTTTCATTGTAAATTATTTTAAGATTATGATCATCCTGTCTAAAGATCACCACACAATTCGCGTTATCACGAATCAGTTGTTTAGGTATACGTGTATAAGTCTGACAGAGATAAAAACAATCAATGTCTTTGTGCCGTCCCATACTAAAATATTGTCTTATGTGATTCTGCTTGTCGCATGCAACATCATCAAAGATAAACACAGAATTATTTTTAGCATCATCCACCGAAATAATCTCATCATTATTGGTAAATGGGAAATATCCAAGTCCCTTGATTTTACTGAGAACGTTTTTCAATAATTCATATTTCGGTTGAAAGAGAGATTTTGAAAATATATATACATTCTCAAAACATAATCCATTAGTTTCTAATAGAAGACTAATAATCACATTAGTTTTACCACATCCGCTCGGTCCACAAATTATTGTTCTCATTGTATTTGGAAGTAGCGGACTGTGTCGACGTCTGCGCAATGTATCGTTTGATAGTCCATCATGATTTGTCACTTTTAAAGATAATTTTTGCTTAACGACATCCATTGTATTGATGGAAATTTTTCAGTTGTTACATCTATTTATATGTTGCCAAACCGAATTGAATTTCAGTTCGATGTTGACATTCAAAGGTGACGGACTTGTTAATTCTCTTATCAATAAATTACCTGTTGAATTACATCTACCTGGTTATCAATATTGTGGACCTGGTACAAAGTTGCCCGAACGGTTGGCCAGAGGAGATCCTGGAATTAATGAGCTAGATCGTGCGTGTAAACAACACGATATAGCTTACTCAAAAAGTAAAGAGGTCAAAGACCGTCATATAGCTGATGAAATTTTAGAAAATAACGCTTGGAAAAGAGTTCTGTCACGTGACGCTTCATTTGGTGAAAAAGCAGCCGCTTACCTTGTTACAAATACAATGAAAATGGAACGCAAACTTGGAATGGGTCATCCGAACGGAAAGAGAAAACAACGAAGACGAATGAAAAAACTAAAACAAGTGCTATTCAAAAAGAATGTAATTGATCCGCTAAAAAGTTTCATCAAAAATTCTGATACATCTAGTTTGGATGGTCCACAATTTGATAGCATTGTTAAAGCGGCTCGAGTTGCTGTCAAAAATGTTGGTGGTAAAAGACGAGTTCGTTTACCAAGAGTAATACCTTTGCCTAAGTCTGGTGGTTTTCTACCATTAGTATTTGCTGGACTGTCTGCTTTAGGAGCTCTAGCAGGTGGTGCAGCTGGCATAGCAAAAGCAGTTAATGATGCTAAAGCTGCTAAGAAAAAGTTGGACGAAGCTCAACGTCACAATCAAACAATGGAAGCTATTGCCCTTGGTAAAAAGGGCAGTGGATTGTATTTGAAGAAAGACAAAAAAGGATTTGGATTATACTTGAAAAAAACTTCCACTGAAACTACCTTCTCGCCCTCTAACCAATTATGAATTAAAAGATTATATTAAAAAGCTTAAAATACCCAATTTTCGAGGTGTTTTTATGAGAAATGATTTACCTGTGAATGGACCTAAGAAATGTGAATCAGGTATCATAAATTTGGATTCTCGTGAAGGTAGTGGTACACATTGGGTTGCATATTTGAAAGAAAACAATAGAGTAATGTATTTTGATAGTTATGGAAATCTAAGACCTCCTAATGAATTGATTGACTATTGGAAATGTGACAATGTTATATTCAACTATGATGATTTACAAAAATTAAACACTTATAATTGTGGTCATTTGTGTTTGAAGTTTTTATATAACAATAAAAATGTTTAATTTTATTCAGTTATGTCTTTGACGTTCACACTTAAAGGTCGCAGCAGTATTTTAACTGCCGACTTTTATCCACCAATTGATTTAAATCCTTCTTGTGACTATTCGTTGGCTTTAATTGGATTTCACACATACAATTCAATACCAAACATTGAATATGATCAAAATAAATTTCATTATATAGATGAAAACAATATATCAAAGGAGATAACAATACCAACAGGTGCTTATGAAATTAGTCATATTGAGGACTACCTACAACAACAGATGGTTAGATTTTCAAATGACCAAACAGATAAATCTGAAATTCTATCATTGAAACCGAACAATAATACGTTGAAGTGTGAATTGAAAAGTATATATCAAGTTGATTTTACTAAACAAGGTGGGATTGGTAAACTACTAGGATTTTCTCAAAAGATTCTACCAGCTAATGTTCTTCATTCATCTGATATACCTGTTGAAATTATTAAAGTCTTATCTATACGTGTTGAATGCAATATAACAACAGGATCTTTTTACAATAATCATCAATCACATACACTCTATGAGTTTGCTCCATCTGTTGACCCAGGTTATGCGATAAATATTGAACCAAGAAATCATATATATGTGCCAGTGGTGAATAAACGTTTCATTGACAATCTTACCCTCAAGGTGATAGATCAAAACGGCAACTTGATTAACTTTCAAGGAGAAGAAATCGTCATTAGACTAGAGTTAAGAAATAATGGGCCTAGTTTTTCATAAAAACAATATTGCCGTCGGTAACTATAAAATCTCTGAAACGTCTAGATACAATTCATTCGTTAAGAGGCGGTCATCATTGACAGACATCAGTATACAGGTGTTAAGAAATCTAGGTTATAATGTCCGAAAAACTGCAAATATACAACAAAGTAGCATTCGACGATAGCATTGAGCGCGAAGAATACCATACTTATCATCCGACAATCTCATCATTTCAAAATAACGATGAAATTGAGATTAATATAAACCAACAAGATATCTTTATATCATTTAGTGAGTCATTCCTTCATTTAAATTGCAAGTTCCAAGCAATTGCTGCTGAGGATCCAACAGGGGAGTGTAAGTTATCAAACAATCCTGGAGCATATTTGTTCGATTCAATTGCATATGAATTGAATGGAAAAGAAATTGAAAAAGTACGTGATGTTGGTACAACAACAACAATTAAAGCTCTACTTTGTAATAATCATGATGAAAGTAAAGCATTAGACATTGCTGGATGGTGTCCAGATGATGATACAATTGCAACATTGTCAACAGATCAAACTATGTTTACATTACGAATTCCATTATCATTTCTGTTTGCTGTCTTTCATGATTATCAGGCAATTTTAAATGGAAAACATAAAATACGTCTGGTGCGTAGTCGTACTGATAACAATTGTTATTATAATAGTACTGGAACCAAACGATCAACACTCAAAATTGAAGACTTATCATTGAAAGTAAAACACGTATATCCAAATGATCAAAATAAATTGTACCTTTTGAATCAAATGAATAAGAATGCACCAATTCAAATTGCATTTAGAAATTGGGAATTAATGGAATTACCATCAATGAGACAAACAAAGAAAGATATATGGAGTGTTAAGACAACTTCTAACTTGGAACGTCCACGATTTGTTATTGTTGCTTTTCAAACAGATCGAAAAGACAATGTAACTAAGACCATTTCAAATTTTGACAATGTCAAATTAACCAATCTTCGTTTATGGTTGAATTCACAATGGTATCCGTATGAAAACCAAAACTTTGATTTTGCAAATAATCAATATACTGAAGCTTATCAAGCTTTCGTTGATTTCCATAAGAGCTTTCACAATAGACATTCATCTACACCAACTACAACTTACAAAAAGTTCTCTCAACAAGCCATCTTTGTTATTGATTGTTCTAAACAAAATGAGGCAATCCAATCATCAACAGTTGACGTTAAATTAGAATTTGAAAGTAATGAAAATTTTCCTCAAAATACAAGAGTTTATTGTATTATTGTACATGATAAATTATTTGAATATTATCAATTAACTGGTATTGTAAAGAATATATTTTAAACAAAATAAAACATTTTAATTTTTAATATGGTTTTTTATTTTAAATATAAATGATTATTAAAATACATGAATTTTTTAATTCTTCTTCCATTGGCACAAGTGTATTTCTTTATTGTTGTATTCTCCTTTTCCTTTGTAGATTAATGATATTTCACCATTTGGAAATTTGTTGATGTCATCATCAGTCAAATTCTTAACAAAACGGTTTGGTAAATAAACGCTGAAATCCTCCAATTCAGCAACAATAGAAGGACCAAATTTTGTTGTTATTTTCTTCAATGATAATACACAATATGGTTTATCAATTGTTAATATATTTATATTATCGGTTTTTTTAAATGAACATTCACCAATACTGTTTAGTTGTTTAAACACTGACATTTTTTCTAACTTTTAAATGAAGTGATTGAGTTAAATATTTATTACTTATTAATTCATTATTTAATATTCAACCATTCTTATAGATTAACATTTTCTTCCCCCACTTCTACTCAACATTATTCTCTGTATGGTTGAACAATAAATAGAGGTGTGGTTATACAAAAACTACACCACGATTGGTTATCTCTCACATGATCACTGATGGCTGATGCATTTGCGTTTTGATCATATAAAATTTGTTTTAAATCAATTTTATAAGGTTTTAAAATAAATTTATCTAAATACGATGTATAGCAGTGTACACAAATTCTAATATTATTATTATCACTCATCCAACATTTATATTGAACACAAAGCTTTTTGGTTGAATACATTATGTCGTAATCATTTTCCCACAATAAATATTTAAATATTGTTTCACATAATTTATAATAATTAAATGAGAAATCCTCTAAAGAAAACAAACATTGATTTTTAGGTGTTTTATCCAAAAAATCTTTAAAACCATCCTCTGAATTTGATATTTCATCCCAAATCTTCTCAAATTTAACTTGATGTATAACTTTTAATAATCTATGTGCTATTTCACGAGGTAAATTGTCACACAGAAAAACAATTGATACGTTTTTAATTGGTATCAATTTTGCAGTTTCTTTTAACGATATTTCAACTAATGTTAAAACAGATTTTTTATTATTGGTACACATTGTTTATAAATACACTTGTGGTCCTAATAACAAATTTAATCGAAATAAAAATATTTTTCTACAAAATTATCCATTCTAGAATATAAACAACCAGTTTTCAATTGGTTGTATACCAAACTCTTGTCACTATAGGGTTGATATTATCACGTAGACTAAACACACTTGACAATTCTATTTTACGTTAATTTATATTTGATGATTGATATGTGATCAGGGCCTAAAAATATTAGTTGTTAAAAAAATCCTACATTTTAATGAGCCGAAAGAGATGTGTTAATAATTTATGATAAATATTATATTTTCAGTCATTAACATAAACTCTTGTCACTAAAGGGTTGATATTATCACGTAGACTAAACACACTTGACAATTCTATTTTACGTTAATTTCTAGTTGATGATTGATATGTGATCAGGGTCTAGAAATATTTGTTGTTAGGATACAAAGATCGTCTACCTACATTTTAATGAGTGGAAATAGATGTATTAATAATTTATGATAAATTTCAGTCATTAACATCCAAATAATAAACCCTCCACCCATTTTGATAGCAATAAAAAAATCAAGATCTTTGAAATTATTTAATAAAAACATTTTAACATTAGTGAAAATAATAAAATATGTTGAAATTCACATAAGTATTATTCAAACTGTATTTGGTGTAGTTAGCTCTAGAATATTCTAACACTATGACGTCATGTATTTTTACTCCCACCAAACCACAATTAAGACTCTAAAAGGTAACTTTACAAGCGGGGAGCGGGGGAATTTCTCGCTCATCATTTGAAATCCGCCATCTTAAAACTATCGCTTCACATCCGCCATTTTAGCACTACATTTAAAATCCGTCATCTTAGCGCTACAAAACTTTAGAGCTGCATTTAAAATCCGCCATTTACAACTTGACAGCGCTACATTTAAAATCCGCCATTTAATACTAGGACGCTACATTTAAAACCCGCCATCTTAGCGCTACATTTACAACTTGACAGCGCTACATTTAAAATCCGCCATTTACAACTTGACAGCGCTACATTTAAAATCCGCCATTTAATACTGTTGCGCTACATTTAAAATCCGCCATTTAATACTGTTGCGCTACATTTAAAATCCGCCATTTAATACTGGGGCGCTACATTTAAAATCCGCCATTTAATACTGTGGCGCTACATTTAAAATCCGCCATTTAATACTGGGGCGCTACATTTAAAATCCGTCATTTAATACTGTTGCGCTACATTTAAAATCCGCCATTTAATACTGGGGCGCTACATTTAAAATCCGCCATTTAATACTGTGGCGCTACATTTAAAATCCGCCATTTAATACTGGGGCGCTACATTTATTTCATCTAGGGATTTTTCATACTTTTTAAATTTAAGTTGGTACTGACCACACTGCAACCACTTAGGCAACCCAAAATACACTAAAAGTGACGCTCAGGCAACCCAAAATACACCAAAAATGACATTTAGGCAACCCAAAATACACCAAAATGACATCCAGGCAACCCAAAATACACCAAAATTGCATTTAGGCAACCCAAAATACACGTAATGCAACCCAAAATACATAAAATGCAACCCAAAATACATGAAATGCAACCAGGTATACATCTAAATTCAACCTGGGTATGCAACCAGATATACACCGAAATTGCACAATGCACATTGTTTTTGAACCTACCTATTCATACTACTAAGCTCTGTATTTTTTACGACTTGAGACGTATTCAGTCTGTATAAGACCTAGGATGAGACGTTCCTTCGTTCAGGAATTCAATCGATAGCTTCATTAATAACTGAAAATTAAAAGACGTTCAAATGCGCTGCACATTATATCTTATGCAATGTATACATAGAAAACTTCAAGATAACTTAAAATATAGAAGTAGGACTTACCTTGACACGAGATAGAACGATTCCTAACGTTTCAGAGGTATCAAACACAGATATATGATGGAATTAAATCTTCTAATCGTTCTATGTATCTAATCAGATTTCAAGTGGTGCTCTGTATTTTTTACGATTTGAGACGTATTTACTCTGTATTAGACCTAGGATGAGACTTTCCTTCGTTCAGGAATTCAATCGATAGCTTCATTAATAACTAAAAATTAAAAGACGTTCAAATGCGCTGTACATTATATCTTATGCAATGTATACATAGAACACGTCAAGATAACTTAAAATATAGAGGTAGGACGTAATTTGACACGAGATGGAACGATTAATAACGTTTCGGAGGTATCAAACGCAGATATATGATGGAATTAAATTTTGTAATCGTTCTATGTATCTAATCAGATTTTAATTGGAGCTTTGTTTTTTTACGATTTGAGACGTAGTTACTCTGTATTAGACCTAGGATGAGACTTTCCTTCGTTAAGGAATTCAATCGCTAGCTTCATTAATAACTGAAAATTAAAAGACGCTCAAATGCGCTGTACATTATATCTTATGCAATGTATACATAGAAAACTTCAAGATAACTTAAAATATAGAAGTAGGACTTACTTTGACACGAGATAGAACGATTCCTAACGTTTAGGAATTATCAAACACAGATATATGATGGAATGCAATTTTGTAATCGTTCTATGTACCTAATCAGATTTCAAGTGGAGCTTTGTCTTTTTTACGATTTGAGACGTAGTTACTCTGTATTAGACCTAGGATGAGACTTTCCTTCATTCAGGAATTCAATCGATAGCTTCATTAATAACTGAAAATTAAACGACGTTCAAATGCTCTGTACATTATATCTTATGAAATGTAAACATAGAAAACGTCAAGATAACTTGAAATAAAGAGGTAGGACGTCATTCGACACGGGAAAGAACGATTCCAAACGTTTCAGATGTATCAAACACAGATATATGGTGGAATAAAGTTTTGTGTTCGATCTGTGTATCTAATCAGATTTCAAGTGCAACTTTGTTTTTTTACGATTTGAGACGTATTTACTTTGTATTAGACCTAGGATGAGACTTTCCTTCGTTCAGGAATTCAATCGATAACTTCATTAATAACTGAAAATTAAAATACGTTCAAATGCGCTGTACATTATATCTTATGCAATGTATACATAGAACACGTCAAGATAACTTAAAATATAGAGGTAGGACGTAATTTGACACGAGAAAGAACGATTCCTAACGTTTCGGAGGTATCAAACACAGATATATGATGGAATTAAACCTTCTAATCGTTCTATGTATCTAATCAGATTTCAAGTGGAGCTCTGTATTTTCTACGATTTGAGACGTATTTACTCTGTATTAAACCTAGGATGAGACTTTACTTCGTTCAGGAATTCAATCGATAGCTTCATTAATAACTAAAAATTAAAAGATGTTCAAATGCGCTGTACATTATATCTTATGCAATGTATACATAGAACACGTCAAGATAACTTAAAATATAGAGGTAGGACGTAATTTGACACGAGATAGATCGATTCCTAACGCTTCGGAGGTATCAAACACAGATATATGATTGAATTAAATTTTGTAATCGTTCGATGTATCTAATCAGATTTCAATTGGAGCTTTGCCTTTTTTACGATTTGAGACGTAGTTACTCTGTATTAGACCTAGGATGAGACTTTCCTTCGTTAAGGAATTCAATCGCTAGCTTCATTAATAACTGAAAATTAAAAGACGTTCAAATGCTCTGTACATTATATCTTACGCAATGTATACATCGAAAACGTCAAGATGACTTAAAATATAGAGGTAGGACGTAATTTGACACGAGAAAGAACGATTCCTAACGTTTCGATGGTATCAAACACAGATATATGATGAAATTAAGTGTTGTAGTCGTTCTATGTATCTAATCATATTTCAAATGGAGCTCTGTCTTTTTTACGATTTGAGACCTGTTTACTCTGTATTAGGCCTAGGATGAGACTTTCCTTCGTTGAGGAATTCATTCGATAGCTTCATTAATACCTGAATATTAAAAGACGTTCAAATGCTCTGTACATTATATCTTATGCAATGTATACATAGAAAACGTCAAGATAACTTGAAATATAGAGGTAGGACGTAATTCGACACGGGAAAGAACGATTCCAAACGTTTCAGAGGTATCAAACGCAGACATATGATGGAATAAAGTTTTGTGTTCGATCTGTGTATATAATCAGATTTCAAGTGCAGCTTTGTCTTTTTTACGATTTGAGACGTATTTACTCTGTATTAGACTTAGGATGAGACATTCCTTCATTCAGGAATTCAATCGATAGCTTCATTAATAACTGAAATTTAAAAGACGTTCAAATGCGCTGTACATTATATCTTATGCAATGTATACATAGAAAACGTCAAGATAACTTAAAATATAGAGGTAGGACGTAATTTGACACGAGATAGAACGATTCCTAACGTTTTGGAGGTATCGAGCACAGATATATGATGGAATTAAATTTTGTTATCGTTCTATGTATCCAATCAGATTTCAAGTGAAGGTTTTTCCTTTTTACGATTTGAGACTTAGTTACTGTGTATTAGACCTGGGATGAGACTTTCCTTCATTCAGGAATTCAATCGCTAGCTTCATTAATAACTGAAAATTAAAAGACGTTCAAATGCTCTGTACATTATATCTTATGCAATGAATACATAGAAAACGTAAAGATTACTCAAAATATAGAGGTAGGACGTAATTTGACACGCGAAAGAACGATTCCTAACGTTTCGAAGGTATCAAACACAGATATATGATGGAATTAAATTTTGTAATCGTTCTATGTATCTAATCAGATTTCAAGTGGAGATCTGTATTTTTTACGATTTGAGACGTATTTAGTCTGTATTATACCTAGGATGAGACATTGCTTCGTTAAGGAATTCAATCGCTAGCTTCATTAATAACTGAAAATTAAAAGAAGTTCAAATGCTCTGTACATTATATCTTATGCAATGTAAACATAGACAACGTCAAGATTACTTGGAATAAAGAGGTAGGACGTCATTCGACACGGGAAAGAACGATTCCAAACGTTTCAGATGTATCAAACACAGATATATGGTGGAATAAAGTTTTGTGTTCTATCTGTGTATCTAACCGGATTTGAAGTGCAACTTTGTCTTTTTTACTATTTGAGACGTATTTACTTTGTATTAGACCTAGGATGAGACTTTCCTTCGTTCAGGAATTCAAACGATAACTTCATTAATAACTGAAAATTAAAAGACGCTCAAATGCGCTGTACATTATATCTTATGCAATGTATACATAGAAAACTTCAAGATAACTTAAAATATAGAAGTAGGACTTACTTTGACACGAGATAGAACGATTCCTCACGTTTCGGAGTTATCAAACACAGATATATGATGGAATGCAATTTTGTAATCGTTCTATGTATCTAATCAGATTTCAAGTGGAGCTTTGTCTTTTTTACGATTTGAGACGTAGTTACTCTGTATTAGACCTAGGATGAGACTTTCCTTCATTCAGGAATTCAATCGATAGCTTCATTAATAAATAAAAATTAAAAGACGTTCAAATGCGCTGTACATTATATCTTATGCAATGTATACATAGAAAACGTCATGGTAACTTAAAATATAGAGGTAGGACGTCATTTGACGCGAGAAGAACGATTCCTAACGTTTCGGATGTATCAAACACAGATATATGATGGAATTAAATCTTCTAATCGTTCTATGTATCTAATCAGATTTCAAGTGAAGCTCTGTATTTTTTACGACTTGAGACGTATTCAGTCTGTATAAGACCTAGGATGAGACGTTCCTTCGTTCAGGAATTCAATCGACAACTTCATTAATAACTGAAAATTAAACGACGTTCAAATGCGCTGCACATTATATCTTATGCAATGTATACATAGAAAACTTCAAGATAACTTAAAATATAGAAGTAGGACTTACTTTGACACGAGATAGAACGATTCCTAACGTTTCAGAGGTATCAAACACAGATATATGATGGAATTAAATCTTCTAATCGTTCTATGTATCTAATCAGATTTCAAGTGGAGCTCTGTATTTTTTACGATTTGAGACGTATTTACTCTGTATTAGACCTAGGATGAGACTTCCCTTCGTTCAGGAATTCAATCGATAGCTTCATTAATAACTAAAAATTAAAAGACGTTCAAATGCGCTGTACATTATATCTTATGCATTGTATACATAGAACACGTCAAGATAACTTAAGATATAGAGGTAGGACGTAATTTGACACGAGATGGAACGATCAATAACGTTTCGGAGGTATCAAACGCAGATATATGATGGAATTAAATTTTGTAATCGTTCTATGTATCTAATCAGATTTTAATTGGAGCTTTGTCTTTTTTACGATTTGAGACGTAGTTACTCTGTATTAGACCTAGGATGAGACTTTCCTTCGTTAAGGAATTCAATCGCTAGCTTCATTAATAACTGAAAATTAAAAGACGTTCAAATGCTCTGCACATTATATCTTATGCAATGTATACATAGGAAACGTAAAGATTACTCAAAATATAGAGGTAGGACGTAATTTGACACGCGAAAGAACGATTCCTAACGTTTCGAAGGTATCAAACACAGATATATGATGGAACTAAATTTTGTAATCGTTCCATGTATCTAGTCAGATTTCAAGTGGAGATCTGTATTTTTTACGATTTGAGACGTATTTAGTCTGTATTAGACCCAGGATGAGACTTTCCTTCGTTCAGGAATTCAATCGATAGCTTCATTAATAACTGAAAATTAAAAGACGTTCAAAAGCGCTGTACATTATATCTTATGCAATGTATACATCGAAAACGTCATGATAACTTAAAATATAGAGGTAGGACGTAATTTGACACGAGAAAGAACGATTCCCAACGTTTCGGTGGTATCAAACACAGATATATGATGAAATTAAGTGTTGTAATGGTTCTATGTATCTAATCATATTTCAAATGGAGCTCTGTCTTTTTTACGATTTGAGACGTATTTACTCTGTATTAGACTTAGGATGAGACATTCCTTCATTCAGGAATTCAATCGATAGCTTCATTAATAACTGAGAATTAAAAGACGTTCAAATGCGCTGTACATTATATCTTATGCAATGTATACATAGAAAACGTGAAGATAACTTAAAATATAGAGGTAGGACGTAATTTGACACGAGATAGAACGATTCCTAACGTTTTGGAGGTATCGAACACAGATATATGATGGAATTAAATTTTGTTATCGTTCTATGTATCCAATCAGATTTCAAGTGAAGCTTTGTCTTTTTTACGATTTGAGACGTAGTTACTCTGTATTAGACCTAGGATGAGACTTTCCTTCATTCAGGAATTCAATCGCTAGCTTCATTAATATCTGAAAGTTAAAAGACGTTCAAATGCGCTGTACATTATATCTTATGCAATGTATACATAGAAAACGTCAAGATAACTCAAAATATAGAGGTAGGACGTAATTTGACACGAGATAGAACGATTCCTAACGTTTCAGAGGTATCAAACACAGATATATGATGGAATTAAATTTTGTAATCGTTCTATGTATCTAATCAGATATCAAGTGGAGCTCTGTGTTTTTTACGATTTGAGACGTATTTAGTCTGTATTAGACCTAGGATGAAACATTCCTTCGTTCAGGAATTCAATCGCTAGCTTCATTAATAACTGAAAATTAAAAGACGTTCAAATGCGCTGTACATTATATCTTATGCAATGTATACATCGAAAACGTCAAGATAACTTGAAATATAGAGGTAGGACGTCATTTGACAGGCGAAAGAACGATTCCTAACGTTTCGGAGGTATCAAACGCAGATATATGATGGAATAAAGTTTTGTGTTCGATCTGTGTATCTAATCAGATTTCAAGTGCAGCTTTGTCTTTTTTACGATTTGAGACGTATTTACTCTGTATTAGACTTAGGATGAGACATTCCTTCATTCAGGAATTCAATCGATAGCTTCATTAATAACTGAAAATTAAAAGACGTTCAAATGCGCTGTACATTATATCTTATGCAATGTATACATAGAAAACGTCAAGATAACTTAAAATATAGAGGTAGGACGTAATTTGACACGAGATAGAACGATTCCTAACGTTTTGGAGGTATCGAACACAGATATATGATGGAATTAAATTTTGTTATCGTTCAATGTATCCAATCAGATTTCAAGTGGAGCTCTGTATTCTTTACGATTTGAGACGTATTTAGTCTGTATTAGACCAAGGATGAAACATTCCTTCGTTAAGGAATTCAATCGCTAGCTTCATTAATAACTGAAAATTAAAAGACGTTCAAATGCTCTGTACATTATATCTTATGCAATGTAAACATAGAAAACGTCAAGATAACTTGAAATAAAGAGGTAGGACGTCATTCGACACGGGAAAGAACGATTCCAAACGTTTCAGATGTATCAAACACAGATATATGGTGGAATAAAGGTTTGTATTCGATCTGTGTATCTAATCGGATTTCAAGTGCAACTTTGTCTTTTTTACGATTTGAGACGTATTTACTCTGTATTAGACCTAGGATGAGACTTTCCTTCGTTCAGGAATTCAATCGCTAGCTTCATTAATAACTGAAAATTAAAAGACGTTCAAATGCGCTGTACATTATATCTTATGCAATGTATACATCAGAAAACGTCAAGATAACTCAAAATATAGAGGTAGGACGTAATTTGACACGAGATAGAACGATTCCTAACGTTTTGGAGGTATCAAACACAGATATATGATGGAATTAAATTTTGTTATCGTTCTATGTATCTAATCAGATTTCAAGTGAAGCTTTGTCTTTTTTACGATTTGAGACGTATTTACTCTGTATTAGACCTAGGATGAGACTTTCCTTCGTTCAGGAATTCAATCGATAGCTTCATTAATAACTGAAAATTAAAAGACGTTCAAATGCGCTGTACATTATATCTTATGCAATGTATACATAGAAAACGTCAAGATAACTTAAAATATAGAGGTAGGACGTAATTTGACACGAGAAAGAACGATTCCTAACGTTTCGGAGGTATCAAACACAGATATATGATGGAATAAAGTTTTGTAATCGATCTATGTATCTAATCAGATTTCAAGTGGAGCTCTGTATTTTTTACGATTTGAGACGTATTCACTCTGTATTAGACCTAGGATGAGACATTCCTTCATTCAGGAATTCAATCGATAGCTTCATTAATAACTGAAAATTAAACGACGTTCAAATGCGCTGCACATTATATCTTATGCAATGTATACATAGAAAACGTCAAGATAACTTAAAATATAGAGGTAGGACGTAATTTGACACGAGATAGAACGATTCCTAACGTTTCGGAGGTATCAAACACAGATATATGATGGAATTAAATTTTGTAATCGTTCAATGTATCCAATCAGATTTCAAGTGGAGCTCTGTATTTTTTACGATTTGAGACGTATTTAGTCTGTATTAGACCTAGGATGAGACATTCCTTCGTTAAGGAATTCAATCGATAGCTTCATTAATAACTGAAAATTAAAAGACGTTCAAATGCGCTGTACATTATATCTTATGCAATGTATACATAGAAAACGTCAAGATAACTTAAAATATAGAGGTAGGACGTAATTTGACACGAGAAAGAACGATTCCAAACGTTTCGGAGGTATCAAACACAGATATATGATGGAATAAAGGTTTGTAATCGATCTATGTATCTAATCAGATTTCAAGTGCAACTCTGTATTTTTTACGATTTGAGACGTATTTACTCTGTATTAGACCTAGGATGAGACTTTCCTTCGTTCAGGAATTCAATCGATAGCTTCATTAATAACTGAAAATTAAAAGACGTTCAAATGCGCTGCACATTATATCTTATGCAATGTATACATCGAAAACGTCAAGATAACTTAAAATATAGAGGTAGGACGTAATTTGACACGCGAAAGAA
This sequence comes from Meloe dianella, assembly GCA_028455855.1. Taxonomy (NCBI): domain Eukaryota; kingdom Metazoa; phylum Arthropoda; class Insecta; order Coleoptera; family Meloidae; genus Meloe; species Meloe dianella. The sequence continues at coordinate 2,370 of JAPTHL010000009.1, read as the reverse complement.
CGATTCCTAACGTTTCGGAGGTATCAAACACAGATATATGATGGAATGAAATTTTGTAATCGTTCTATGTATCTAATCAGATTTCAAGTGGAGCTCTGTATTCTTTACGATTTGAGACGTATTTAGTCTGTATTAGACCTAGGATGAGACTTTCCTTTGTTCAGGAATTCAATCGATAGCTTCATTAATAACTGAAAATTAAAAGACGTTCAAATGCGCTGTACATTATATCTTATGCAATGTATACATAGAACACGTGAAGATAACTCAAAATATAGAGGTAGGACGTAATTTGACACGAGAAAGAACGATTCCTAACGTTTCGGAGGTATCAAACACAGATATATGATGGAATTAAATCTTCTAATCGTTCTATGTATCTAATCAGATTTCAAGTGGAGCTCTGTATTTTTTACGATTTGAGACGTATTCAGTCTGTATTAGACCTAGGATGAGACTTTCCTTCATTCAGGAATTCAATCGATAGCTTCATTAATAACTGAAAATTAAACGACGTTCAAATGCGCTGCACATTATATCTTATGCAATGTATACATCGAAAACCTCAAGATAACTTAAAATATAGAGGTAGGACGTTAATTTGACACGAGATAGAACGATTCCTAACGTTTCGGATGTATCAAACACAGATATATGATGGAATTAAGTTTTGTAATCGTTCTATGTATCCAATCAGATGTCAAGTGGAGCTTTGTCATTTTACGATTTGAGACGTAGTTACTCTGTATTAGACCTAGGATGAGACTTTCCTTCGTTCAGGAATTCAATCGATAGCTTCATTAATAACTGAAAATTAAAAGACGTTCAAATGCGCTGTACATTATATCTTATGCAATGTATACATAGAATACGTCAAGATAACTTAAAATATAGAGGTAGGACGTAATTTGACACGAGAAAGAACGATTCCTAACGTTTCGGAGGTATCAAACACAGATATATGATGGAATTAAATCTTCTAATCGTTCTATGTATCTAATCAGATTTCAAGTGGAGCTCTGTATTTTTTACGATTTGAGACGTATTTACTCTGTATTAGACCTAGGATGAGACTTTCCTTCGTTCAGGAATTCAATCGATAGCTTCATTAATAACTGAAAATTAAAAGACGTTCAAATGCGCTGTACATTATATCTTATGCAATGTATACATAGAAAACGTCAAGATAACTTAAAATATAGAGGTAGGAGTTAATTTGACACGAGATAGAACGATTCCTAACGTTTCGGAGTTGTCAAACACAGATATATGATGGAATGCAATTTTGTAATCGTTCTATGCATCTAATCAGATTTCAAGTGCAGCTCTGTATTTTTTACGATTTGAGACGTATTTAGTCTGTATTAGACCTAGGATGAGACTTTCCTTCGTTCAGGAATTCAATCGCTTGCTTCATTAATCACTGAAAATTAAAAGTCGTTGAAATGCTCTGTACATTATATCTTATGCAATGTATACATAGAAAACGTCAAGATAACTCAAAATATAGAGGTAGGACGTCATTTGACACGCGAAAGAACGATTCCTAACGTTTCGGAGGTATCAAACACAGATATATGATGGAATTAAATCTTCTAATTGTTCTATGTATCTAATCAGATTTCAAGTGGAGCTCTGTATTTTTTACGATTTGAGACGTATTCAGTCTGTATTAGACCTAGGATGAGACTTTCCTTCGTTCAGGAATTCAATCGCTAGCTTCATTAATAACTGAAAATTAAAAGACGTTCAAATGCTCTGTACATTATATCTTATGCAATGTATACATAGGAAACGTCAAGATAACTCAAAATATAGAGGTAGGACGTAATTTGACACGAGATAGAACGATTCCTAACGTTTCAGAGGTATCAAACACAGATATATGATGGAATTAAATTTTGTAATCGATCTATGTATCTAATCAGATTTCAAGTGGAGCTCTGTATTTTTTACGATTTGAGACGTATTTACTCTGTATTAGACCTAGGATGAGACTTTCCTTCGTTCAGGAATTCAATCGATAGCTTCATTAATAACTGAAAATTAAAAGACGTTCAAATGCGCTGTACATTATATCTTATGCAATGTATACATAGAAAACGTCAAGATAACTTAAAATATAGAGGTAGGACGTAATTTGACACGAGATAGAACGATTCCTAACGTTTCGGAGGTATCAAACACAGATATATGATGGAATTAAATTTTGTAATCGTTCTATGTATCTAATCAGATTTCAAGTGGAGCTTTGTCTTTTTTACGATTTGAGACGTACTATATAGACCTCAGATGAGTTTTTCAGCTTAATTAGATTCAATCACTACATTAATTAATAACTAAAATAAAAAGTAATATACATCATACAAT